>JBAJNP010011924.1:0-14078 GCA_036877545.1 Yasuhikotakia modesta | reverse complement strand
CACACACACACACACTTTTAAGTTGTTAAGGTCTGTCACAATTAAATATTCTGAGGAACTGAAATGATTTTATGGCCGTATTGAAAGAGGAGTGAATTCACTTTTCAATCTGCTAACGTGAAACGGGGGCATGAATCAAATCACTGCGAGCGTCTAGACAGGATTATAATGGCAGAGTTTGCTTGCATCACATTCACATTTGATTCTCTTCATGAATCTGGACTAACCCCTCACTCTTTAAAACAAAATGATGATCAGTTTCTGCCAAACAGAGTAACAACAGTCACTGCTTCTAACATACAACCATCTGTCTTCTTAAAACATGACCCTCTTCAGATGTAGCCTGAAGGCTCCTTTAGAACAGATAAAATGTCTTTACGGTTGTTCACTGGGGTTTATGGTACAGTGTGAAGAATAACTGAAGTTGTTATTTTGACAGGATCTGTCATCAGCAGCTGATTTCTGTCAGCCACAAACAATGACATCACAACGGATTTCCACAAACACAAGCCAATGGGACGATCTGTTTGACGTTGTTTATGGTGTAATGGTTTACAAAAGGAACAAACGCATCAGGAATATTGGATGATAAACACAGGATTTAGTTCTATCAGGCACACTTGGGAACTATTGCTACATAAACAGCCCTTCACTGAACCTGCCCATCCCACGGAACGGTGTGTTCCAGCGGAGCGAGATTCCTACCGTACGTCAGATATAGAAAAACATGTGTGCTAGATTCTTCACTAGTTATATAAGCCACAGTTACAGCTGAATGCCGTTACAGTAGAAACTTTGACACCTTTTAAATTCCAATAAATATCATAATTCTCATTTATACCTAAATTTAGCAAATTATTGCTGAACATATATTGTGTGCAAAACAATTCTTTGCAGCCTTTAACAGAAAGTGTTTCTCTGGATCTCTCCATTCCATGCAGTCCCACATGCAAAATAAATACTTCACAATAAAAACCAACATGTAGCAGTAATGAATCCGTTGAAAATAAGCATGTGCAATCTTTCGCTAGAAGTTAGTAAAGACAGCTTTAAGCGTGTGACGATATCTGGTGCGTGTTTGATTGTCTTTAACTAGTAACTGCACCGTATAACCACACTGAGAGATTATTTCATAAGAAACTGGGAGATGAACAAAAACAGACACTGTTTGCAACAGAAAGAGCAGAAAACTGTCTAAACAACGTCGTTATGAAGTGTGAAATATTACCACATTATTTTTGCTGCTTTTCATCGCTAGCGACAATTTAGAAAGAGGTAATCGCCATGCTATCCAAATAATGTAAATGATGAACCAATAACAGACCAATAACATTTACATGGTAACCACTGGGATTATAGTCCTGATTTCTTGTTTTAAAAGGATTCTAAAAGGATTCATTTTAAGACCTTTAATGAACTTACGGTCAGGCAGATAAAATGTGTCTTTCAGTCTAATATGATTACAATAACCTCTACGGATCTCATTCATGCATTCAAACTGAGCGCTGCAGAGTGCAAGCCTGCCAACCTTCCTGCTGGGTATTCCAACAAAAAATGAACCACAAGGGAAACGAAAAGTTTTTGTTTTCTACAAAAACCTGACGCACGACCACGTGTATGACTTTGTCAGCTATGTTACATTCAGTAAACAAAAGGAAAAAGGGTCCGTTTCATCACAGAAACGTCTCACGCTCTTTGTCCGGGGAGGGAAAGGTTTCACTGAGGTCCATGTTTTGGGCCTCTGATATCAGAGCTTGAAAAAGTTCGCTGGTCGCTCGCGTTACGCTGTCATACGACGGGGGGGAAGATGTCGCAGACAGCGTGATCTCAGCATCAGGTCCATAGTTCTCCTGGATCATGGAGGCCACGAGTCCCTCGTCCCCCAGCGTGCAGTCGCCGTCATCTTTGACGGAGCCCGGCGTGTTGATCTGACGGTACAGTAGTGAGGCCCGTTTCATCTGCTCCCTCATCAGGTGTCTCCTGAACGCCCTCTGAATCATGATGGCGGACACCTCCTCTTGTTTACGCCTGAGGGTGGTGGTGATGGGCTCGTAGGAGATTTTGGACGGGTTGGCCATCATAAACTTCTCCTCCATCTGCTGTTTCAAAGCGTCCATTTCGCCCGACTCGCCCAGCACACGCTTTGTGAAGGCGAACAAAATATCCAAGCAATGAATCTTGTCTCCGCTCACCATGGGCAGGTCCATGGAGATGAGTTTGATTTTATTGGGCTTGGCAATGCGCAGAGGTTCAGAAAGCGAGTCTGCAAAGTCTGAGAGCTTGGAGTACTCAATGAACTGCGTGGCTTCCGGGTCGAACTTCTCCCAAACCTCGTAGAACATCTCAAAATCGTCCTCGCTCAGCGGTTCTGTGCTTTCCTCAGTAGCCACGCTGAAATTCTCCAAAATAATTGCAATGTACATGTTTACCACAATGAGGAAAGAAATGATGATGTAAGTCACAAAAAAAGTAATGCCCACCGAGGGGTTGCCGCAGTTTCCCCGGGCGTTGGTGCCGGTGTGGGGTATATCTGGGTCACACTCCTCAGGGGAGTTGTTCAGAATGGGACTGAGCAAGTTGTCCCAGCCGGCAGAGGTGGTTATTTGGAAGAGACAGATCATGCTGTTTCCAAACGTTTCAAAGTTGAACATGTCGTCTATCCCTCCTTGTTTCTTGACGTAGGCAAAGTTGGCCATGCCAAAGATGGCGTAGATGAACATGACGAGGAAGAGCAGAAGGCCGATGTTAAACAGCGCAGGTAAAGACATCATTAGAGCAAACAGCAGCGTCCGGATCCCTTTCGCTCCTCGAATGAGTCGAAGGATCCGACCGATCCGTGCCAAGCGTATGACTCGAAACAGAGTGGGTGAGACGAAATACTTCTCAATGATATCTGCCAGAACAATACCTGAAACCAGAAAAATAACCTCTTATTAGTAAAACCTCATAAACTGCATTCATATGTTCATTAGAAACAGTTTGCTGTAAAAACTTATCTGTGAAAACAAAATGGTCTTTTAAAAAAAAATCAGTTTCAGTCTGTTTTCTAACACAAAGTGTGTGAATACAGCACACATGGCTTTTATAGTGTTATATAGTGTTTTGTTCTGTTTTAGAGCTTGACAGCGTGTCGTTTCTCAGAAGAGAAGTGTGAGAAGATAAAATCAAATGGACTTGGATCAACATGAGGGTAGAACATCTTCATTTTTGGGTGAGGAGCATTTAGACACCCTGTTATGATTTGACAAATTACACACATCACAAGCCTTGGAATATTTTCAAACTGGTACCGCTTAAAAGATGTTGCGTGTTTAAGGTTTTAACCCTGTTGAAATACGGACAGCAGCGTAGACTGTTACACAAAACTGCTCCAATAGTCGTCATCCGACTGAAGACTCACGGGCCAATCAGCTGATGGCTGAAACACCCTCATCTGTTCCTCACTCAGAGATGGTCTCTGTGAACACCAGGGTCATGTGGGGCATCTGCTCTGAAAACTGCCCCACTTCTGCACTTAGGCATCAGATGGGGGTTTCTCTGAGTGCTATCAAACTGCACTGAGCGTTTATAGACCTTTATAGGCTATGCCAAAGCCACACTGTAAATCTACTGTATCTCTACATGTTTTTACAAACACACTTCATAATATATACATTTATATCTAAGTGTGTCATCTGTTATTCATTAGACCTTAAACCTGACAGATGTACCATTAATTCTGTTCTGTACGTTTAAATTAAGCTACAAAAACAAGTTTTCAGATCATTTCAAACCCACAGCCCCTCCCCTAGAGAATATTACTGCTGAGTGATTGATGATTGGCTCTTTCTACTAGTAGGCGGGGTTTACGCTTTCCCTCATTCATAGCAACAGAACTGTGGCATCTTGTTAATTCTGTAATATTTGGTCAGCAGGTTTGTCCACTTACCCACAATGGAGAGAATGACCACCACAAAGTCAAAGATGTTCCAGCTGACGGTAAAGAAGTAGCAGCGCAGAGCGATGATTTTAATGATGCACTCTGTGGTGAAGACCACGATGAAGGCCAGGTTAATGTAGTACAGGATGTACTCGATGCTGGGCGACTGCTCGTCTGTCTCCACCATCATGGTCACCATGTTGAGGAGGATGAGCAACATTATCATGATGTCAAACGCTTGTTTAGATACCAGGTCGAAGAAGAAACCTTGAAACGGGTTCTGAGACAGAAGGCGCTGATGTTAAGGACTTACATTCATCATTTCAGTTCACATTATAAAACTACACAGGGTGTTCAGTATCAACATCTGCAATCATTCACTCGTGTTGATCATGTGACTCACAGGAGGTCTGGGAATTGGTTTCTGAGGTTTTTTGGATCCCAGCTTTTTCATGGCGTTGTAGTATTTCTTCTGTTCCTCTGTCATGAAGATGTCCTGCCCACCTAAGTACAGAAAAAACCTGCCTGTTATTATCAGAGAAACTTCAGCGGCTCTCATCAGATCTGCTCTCATTAATACTCATCTTTCTTTTCTGTTGGTTGAAATTATCAATGATGACACCGATGAAGAGGTTTAACGTGAAGAAGGAGCCGAAGATAATGAAGATGACGAAGTAGAGATACATGTACAGACTGTTCTCCTTCACGGGCTGCTCCTCAACCTTCATCACAACATCATCACAAAACACGACATTACAGTCAGAGCATGTGAAGGTTTCAGATGTTTATTTTCAGCACACACACACTTATGTGTCTTTATTCAACTGTATAACATTATATCAGCCAGCCTGCATTCTAAACACTGATAACAACATTGATAACATTGGGAGGTCTCACTCACAGAACGCGAGTCCACCGCAGCGTACATGATCTCCATCCAGCCCTTGAACGTGGCCTTTGGGAAAGAAAAACTCAGTTAATGTTTCTCTGCTGTCACAAATGTGATCAGTCTGAAAACTGTGATGTTTTGATCCTGCATGTGTAAATAATGAAGGTTATGTACTATAACATTTAACTCCTTCATGGTTTACATCTGAACGTTTCACTACTAACTACTCGACCAACATTTAACATTAAAAGTCCTGCCAAAGAACGTTTAGAGAAGTTACGTGAAGGGTGAACGGGTGAACGGGCGCTGGTTACGGTAATTGCAGGTCTTTGTGAACGGCTGAACGCGACTATTTCTAGACGCAAATGAAAGGTTGTACCGGCTGAAGAAAGTGATGGAGGCGAGCTAAGTGACTTGTTGCTAGGTAACCGCGGCAACTAAGTTAAAGGAAGAATGAAGTTGCGCGTAATGGCCCCGCGGCTAAAAATAACGCGCCGCGATTGACGCGCGCCAGACGGAGCGGCTTCCGCTCACCACTTGGAGCAGCGCGAGGTATCCGGCACCCACGTTGTCGAAGTTGACCTTGACTTTGGTCCAGTAGTACTGCGTGCTGTTCATGGCCAGACACTCCGTCTTGTTGTTGATGTCTGACGTGTTGTAGATGAAGCCCGTGCGGTTGACGCAGCGCCCGAACTTGCCGGCGAACAGATTGACGCCCATGATGCTGAAGATGAGCCAGAAGATCAGACACACCAGCAGCACGTTCATGATGGACGGGATGGCGCCGATCAGCGCGTTCACCACCACCTGGTTGCCAAGGAAACACATCACCTGTCAGGCAGCGCTAGTGATGAGCAGGTCATCATAACATGAGCATCTCTGTTTAAGACACAACCGCGCGCGCTTTACACAGTAATACTGTCGTTTAGAGTAAAAGTTGTTGCTGATGTTTCAGAAGCTGCTGTGACATAAACCCTGAGATGTGATGGAGATGTGATGGAGATGTGATGGACGCGATGGCAGCCGCGGGCTCTGAAAGCGCTGAGCTCGTTTAAAGCGTCGCGCTCTTCTGCATGACGCAGCGCTTTATGAGCCCGCGGCGCGCGCCGGTCGCTCCGCGGGCCGGATTGCGGGACTCGTTTTCACCGAGCGACGCGGTTTCGTTTAGCGCTGACAGCCGGACCCTGAGCGCAGCAACGACTCAGACCCTCTGCGGCATGACGCTTTACATAGAGGTGGTGTGTTAACTTATAATGTACAGCGTTACTTCATAACATCTGATGAACCTAACATGTTATCAGTGTCGCTTCACTGTTCAATTATAATGCGTTTTATTAAATCATGTTATGTATGCAAACTTGTTCTGCATGACATTAATACTGAAAGTGATGCTGCAGCACGTGTTGTGTGTACGAGAGGAAGAGGAGCGGGTGAGTGATGAAGAGGGAGCACAGGCGATGGGGCGCCGCTGGTTTCCACATGCTAAAAAGCCTTTTTTGACATTCAATTATCTAGAATACTGATGGTGTTTCCAGTGGACAGAAACAAGATTCATCATTTAACAGTTTCTCCCTCATACAGACTGTTTAATAATCTACCGCAGGGCCGCACGACAACAAACAACACTGCTGTAAACATCCATCACTGCAATTCCTGTAATACTGTCACCAAATGAAAACAGAAACACAGGAAGAGGCAGAGGAAGAGGAAGAATAACACTGAAAATGTAACGCTAACAACACAAACACGGTCTGTCCTGTATCTGTCCGGTGTCATTACTGACACGTTCATCACAGACCTTTCATACACACATTATATCACGTACATAATTGACTTATTTAACATGAATTAAAATGTTAAATATTTATTTTGCATGTTTAGTTTGTTTCTCTATTCACCTAATTTTACAAGCTTCATGGACTGACACGTTTTAGTGATGGTATCTGATGGGCTGTGTGACATTAATACCACTGACTGACTGTCTAAAACTAGAAAGACGTTTCTGTTTCCTCTGCAAGTTCTCAGCAATAAATGAAGCGAGTCACTTCTAAATCAGTCTGCACAGATTAAACGGATCAGACCGGGTTAAACGTAAAAGGGCAGAGAAAATGAAGAGATGGAAGCCACCATTATAACAACCACAAATACTGTAAGAAAGTATTTCACATCACGAAAACATGTCCAGGTGATATTTCACCAAAAATTAAATAAAGAAATAAGAATGAGAAATTATATTTTGCCTAAAAGAAAATTAAGCTTTTTAAAGCACAAATAAGAGCTATTGAGTTTGCATTGTGGCAGTATTTTCATAAGCACGTTTACACCACAATTATTATTTACTCAATGAACGTACAGTTACCCTTATGAGCTAGTTTTAATCTTTAAAGTGATTCTCATAAATACATTATTTTTTAATGTCATGAAAAAATTGTCACAATGCAAAACATCTGAATGGACCTCAAACAATCTTTACTTTTTTCAGCAACAGATAATTTCTTTCCGGTACTCCTGACAGATCTCATTATTCAGCTCAGCAGTTATAAGAGTCTCTTATATTTCTGATGTTTAAATGTAAAAGCAGACAGACAGATTCTGAAGATGCAGGAAAACATTGTTTCTGTATCCAGAGACAAATGATGAGGCTGTTTCTGTACAAAATGTACAAGAGAAAGAGCTCACAAATGAAGGATTTACAGATGAGAGACAGAGAGAGAGGGAGAGAGAGAGGTATGTCTTACCCTCATGCCTTCAAATCTGGACAGTGCTCTCAGTGGTCTGAGGGCTCTGAGTGTTCGCAGTGATTTGATGGCAGCAAAGTCGGAGTATCCGAGCGTGTTTGCTACCAGGCTTACTAGTGACACCTGTGAATGACACAAAGGCCAGAAGAAAGAAGATAGAAATGCAGCGTTAGGAGACTAATAAACAACAGACATCAGCTCCATCAAACCCTGCAGAGGAAGGAAGAGCTGCAGAAATTGCTTCAGTCGTTTCTTTGCTAGGAGGGAAACATTTACATTAATTGTGATTGATTGTCTGGAGACCCGGTTTCAGAGGTCCGCTCTGGTTCTGATAGCTCCTGCAGAACGGTTAACCTGTGCTAGTGGTGAAAGTCTGGGTTTAAATGACGTGGACTGGGTTTAATCACTTCTCCTTCACCTGTTAAGGAACGGAAGGGTTGTTTAGAGGGCACCAGTTTGTCCTGTCTATTAAGGGCACTTAAAAGGCACCAGTGGTGACGGGCCCAGGTTGGAGCGGGTCTTACCCTTATCCCAGCAAAGCGAGACACAGCTCGGAGAGGCCGGAGTGCCCTCAGTGTCCTTAGAACCCGCATGGTGCCGATTTGGTCATAATTGAACGACCGTGCCACTAGTCCAAACACTGACACCTGTGTGAATTATATCACAGTGACTTTAGTTACAGACACCTGTGTGAATTATATCACAGTGACTTTAGTTACAGACACCTAATCACTCTGAAAAACGTTAGGATTGTTGTCTAAATACATACAGATTTTTCTTTTGTTTTGACAACAGCATCTTTTTTTTAAAACTAAAATTTAATGTCTCAAAAATGTAGTTATACAATGTACAATATTGTTTCCTTATTTTTTTGCAAAGACTGAATTCATCTTCCCTGTTGGAAATCAAAACTCCAGTAATAAGTTTTATTGCCTTATATAGGAAAGGTCTTGAGGACTTTCATGCACAAATTGACACAGACTTCCTGTGCCGAAAATCACTGCTGACAATATCTAGGAAGAGCGATTTTCTAAATTTGTTTGGTACCAACAAAGTGGGAAGTTTGTCCAGTAAACAAAACAGGAATTTAGAACCCTTGACAGACTGCAGACAGACAAAGATTCATCAACAGTTGTTATATTAGATTTTAGGTTTCATTCTGTTGTACTGAGGTCCAATACGTGACATTAAAATCAGTTTTTATAAATCACAGTACAGTGAGAACACTTCCATTTGTGCTACACAGCGCTGATCTACACTGTAATCCAGCATGTTTTTGGACAGTAACACATTTATGGTCTTAGATTGTATCAGTTAGTGTGTCTTTCTTCTACCACCCCTGAGTTAAAGGAACACAGAACCCAAAGAACATTATAAACGTTAAAGAACGTGTGGGAGTTTTGCAACAAGGTCTCTGTGTGAAAGCATTGAAATATTACAACACCAAAATAACATTACAACAACGTTTAGACAACATCATCACATCACTTTAATGTCACTCATGAAAACTGAAAATGTGTTTCATGATATCATTTAAATGTAATTTACATGTAAACTCCTTCAGGACTTGATGTCTGATGTGTAATAATAAATGATGTCATTAGACACGATAAAGTTCTGGACTTACATCTACGATCAGGAAGTCCAGCCAGCACCAGTAGTTGGTGAAGTATTTCCTGAAGCCATACGCGATCCACTTCAAGCTCATCTCCAGGATGAAGATGTAGGTGAAGATTTTATCTGCATATTCAAGCACCACTTTCACAACTTTCCTCTGTTCAATGTAAATGTCTTCAAACGCCTTTAAACAGAAAAAACTAAATTAACAAACCACACTCCTGTTTAATCCACACACAAGTTTAACATATGAAACACTGTTTTCTGAAGACACGAGTGAATAAATGATGACAGAAACGGTCAGACTGCGTGTCTGAGCACATCTTCAACACACACTGAACACACAAACGTCCAGACAACATCTGCGTCCAGCGGACGTGTGGACGCTTTCTGCAGACCGCGCGCTTCTCGCTTTCTGCTAACTTCATGTTTTCATGTGTAATCATTTAAGCGCACGTCTCTGAGAGCAGCTGTTGTTTGAAACTGCTGGTAAATGGCATTAAAATACCAGGCAGGCGGGCACACACCTGGGACTCGGGCACTGACATTAGCCCCTCTCTGTGAGTCACACATTTCTGCGCTGCATGCAGGTCTGTGATCTTTAAGGAAATGCACAGCGTTACATAATATCTTACAGTGGAGTCTGGCATTAACTGTTCCTGTGCAGAATCTCACAGAGACACACAAGTGGTGCCACTTCAATCCATGTAAAATCTGAAGCTTTCTTTCTGTTTTTATTGTGAACGATTATTTAATCATGTCAATTCTAAACTCATAATCTTTAAAGGTATTAACTTGCTTTGTGTCTGAATCAGCAATGCCTCCATTAAACACAAAACCTCAGACAACTGTTTAAATGAACGTCACCTAATGAGCTCTTAAGCGTTTTATCATGTAACATAATCAGATCAGCTGTAATATTTGTGCTGCTGTTGCATCTCAGGTTTAAATGATAAACTACAAACGCTGCTTCATCTAGAGAAGAGAACATGTGATATATCAGCTGGATAAATAAACACAAGTAAGTTTTGACACGAACACAATCATTTATGATACTGAATTCTCAAAAAAACTGAAAAAAATCAACAGTGTCTGGCAAACGAATCCAAAAGGAAGTTAAATGTGTAATGAAGAGAGACGGTACGATGACTGAAGATGATTCTCTCACAGCAGCACTAATGGCTGCTGACACGTGTTGATGTAGATTAGTGTCACAGGACAGCTGGGTGTCTGTGACAGCAGCGTCAAACCGCGCAGCAGCAGGGCCACTGGCTGCCTCTGGCCATCTACACCCAGATATGTGCTGCCACTTCCTGCCCCTGCACGCTGTTCTGGGGTCAGTGTCTTTGCTCAGTCTGAGGTCAGTGTGGATAAAGGCACTACTGGCTCACTGAAGCAAGCAGAGGAACTGAGGAATAAGATCACTGGCCAATTCTGTCTCAGTAACTCATCAGAGACTCATTATAGTCTCACAGAGACTATCTGCTGCAGAGCCTGGAAACATCTCAACTCAGTTCAGTGGAGAACACCGTTCTGAGACAAAACCCAAAAGATCTGGTACACTGCGTATGATTGAACTGTAAGATCTCACCAGAGCTCCACTGCTGAGGAGAATCATGAAGATGATGAAGGTCTCAAACCAGCTGTGCTCCACGATCTGGTAACATGTCTTCCTCAGACGCCACCAGGCTCGACCCAAACCCTCGGAGGTGTTGATGTCACAGCACTGAAAGCGACGCACACACACTGAAAAACAACAAACCAACACACACACACACAGTGATTTAAAAATGTATGTATGTAACTTCAGAATCATGTTGGTTTAAAATGCTGCTAAGAAACATTCATACTATTTTAACAGATTTTGTTGTTAAATAAACTCATCAAGTAAAACATATTTAAACTGTTTTAAAACTAAACATGCAAAACTATAATAATAAAACATTTTTTCATTACTCTTCTTTCACCACAAAATCAGCTTCACTAAAATATCAAAATTACTTTTCATTGAAAAATTGAATAATTGCATTTCTGCTTTTTTACATTTTACATTCTTTTGAATAAATAATTACATAACTTTTATTGATTGTTAACGCAGCAATTCAGAGTGAAGCTGAAAGAACTTATTCAGAGTGAAAGAACTTATTCTGGCTTTCACATGATGAAAAGCTCTCAGTTCAGATGAACCTTTAAAAAATGTCAGAGGACCTCAAAGAGCTTAAACACACTTCAGAAGATCACAAAGCCAGCTGCGGTGAAACATGCAGATCAACGGCTGAAGAGCTCTTCTGCAGAACACAAACACAGCGTTTACTCAGCGCTCTTCTTCTGAACGGCCCTCGCGCTGAAGCTGAAGGTCTCTGCTAATCTCTCAGTCTCTCTCACAACGCTGCTTTCATGTGACATAATCCCGGCCAGTATCACTGCTGCTCTCAAAGCCGGCAGTCTGTAACAACAACTGCCACGAAATCCCATTTCAGAGTCTCCTGGTCGACAAAGAGTCTGCATTACTGCCATCCGAGCTCTGCTAAATGAACTTATTGCCTGTAAACTTAATAACAGAGTTATAGTAACAGGGTTCTCTCAACTCAATTTGTACTGATGCCCCTGCTCTACACTGGCAACCTCAGACATTTCAGCACCCGGGCATCACCATCTATCAGCCAATTAACAGCCATCAAAGGGAAATAAAAAAGCTGCAAAGTGTGCGAGTAACCGGTGACTTCATTCTCAGGAAACAGGCATGTGCAGGGCAGCCATGTTCTGCCACACAGAGTGTGTGTTAAGTAACCTGTGATGTTATGTTTCAAACAGAGATGGCAACAGAGAGGCAAAATTACAGCTTTAACATGACTGTAGTTTAAATTCTAACAACCCCCCGTACAGGTGAACTCCCCTCATATTTCCTCAGAATACGTACAGACTGCTTTTCTAAATGTCACCATCAGTTTTTAATCAGTTTATTATTGGCTGTTGAAAATGAAAGCCAAGGGCTAATTATTCAAACGTGTATCATTTTATTTCCTAGAAATGATTAGGAAAATGTTTGCTGGCTCTGTATAATACTCTCACGTTAAATTAAACGACAGCACAATAACTTCAAGCAAACATGGAGCACAATTGGTTTGGAAAAGCATTTGTTTCTCAGGACAGCAGAGCTACAGAAACGTCTTCAGCACAAACGTTCTTTACAGTCTTTAAATCTTGTGAATCTGCCCTCTTCACTTCTCCAGCAGAGAGCTGTTGACTGATTCAATTAAATCATGCTGAAAAGAGCCATTATTCCATTTACAGGTGAGAGATTCGCTGTCATTCCTCTGCCGCGGAGGGGGAATTATCAGAGGAAACACATGACAGCCCATTTGTCATAAATCACTCACTTCTTAAAGGGGACATCAGTTTATGAGCTGTCCTGAGACTCAATCTGGTTGTTTTCTGCCATTTTCTGCCATTAAAGTAACTCTTGCTTTTTCACTTTCTCTCTCTCTCTCACACACACACACACACACACACACACACACACACACACTTGACAGCTCAACACAGTAATTACACTCTAAACAAAGACAGTTAAAATAGTCTGACTTTGTATTACTTGAAGGGTATAATTGGTCTAAAGTTGTAAGTTTAATAATTAGACTAGTTTAGGGTTCACATAATCAGACATTAGTGAGTTTTTTAAGTGGCGTCTTTCTAGGGAGCGAGAAGTTGGGACGCTGTGGAAGGGATGAAGCAGTGGATGTGTGTTACAGAACTCAAACCATCACATTACCACAGCACCATTTCTCCTCTGACAGACCCTCACATCACCGCTGAAACACCACCGTCAATTTAATGCCCCACTGCCCTTTTAAATGTCACTTAATTGTTTAATGTTTTATATAAAATCACCCGCGTTTCAGAACGGACTGATACAGGCCGACAGGAAGGAATTTAAACCAAAGTTTAAAAAATAATAATCTATTAACTTCATAAACCACCGTGTGTTAAATAATCATAACTTAAAAATATATCTACATAATATACACACACACATACATTTATATACATGTGTGTATGTTTCTGAAAATTCACATTAACATTGTGGGGACCAGCCACCACAACAGAAAATGATTATTAAACATATTAAATGATGCTTATTTGAAAAAGTAAAAATTCAAAAACTTTTCTCTGTGTGTGTGTGTGATAGAGTGTGTGTGTAAAAGAGTTTGTGCGTGTGATAGAGTGTGTGTGTAAAAGAGTGTGTGTGTGTGTGACAGGTGTATCTCTCTTCATGGTTATGCATAGTGAAGCTCCTCACTGGGAATTCAGTAATTAAACATGATTTATTTTTTTGAAATGAAGATGAAATCACACGGGCCTGTGGCATCTATCATCACTGAAGACACTCTGAGCTCATGGTGAGTCTGTCTGGAAAGATTTATACCTCATCAGGTAAATCTAGTTCTGAATGCAGGGAATGTGGTTTGGGGGTAACCCACCATCGGGGAGGCAGTTCTCCGGGTCCATCGCCTCCTCTGCCATCTCAGAATATTCATCTTCCTCCTCGCCGGGTTTCCTGAGGTCAACTGTGCTGCCCTCTGATAGGCTGGTGTCATCGCTCTGTAAAACACAAGAGCCAATCAGATTAGTTGAGGTCACAACATGTCTTGACCCAAACATTTCTTTGACTGAATACTAGATATCATTTTTTTATTTTAAACCAATTTGTGAAACATTCTAAAAAATTCCTTAACAATGAAACAGAACTTTTGGCCATTTATGGCGTCATAGAGAACCTTTAATATTCACACGGTCTTTCTGCATCACCAAAGGTTTTAGTGCATAAATGTTCTTTAGACTATAAAAAGGCAGGAAAGAAATGTTTTTTAAAGAACCTTTGACCGAATGGTTCTGTGGGGAACCTAAAAGTTTC
>JBAJNP010011923.1:0-14080 GCA_036877545.1 Yasuhikotakia modesta | reverse complement strand
AAAACAAGACCCATGCAGACAGCAGAACCACAGAACTGGTGGTCCAGTTGGTGTTCTCTGCATGAAGTTCTGGTTCTTACCGGCCGTGGGTGAGGGTTGTTCTTACGGTATGCAGAGGATGGCCTGGGCCGGGTTTGTTTGACCCGAGCTGGATAATTAAACTCCTCTGAGTAGGTGCTGTTAAAGTACAGCTGAGGACCCATTTCTCAGACGTACACCAAGAGACTGTCTACAACTCTGAATGCATCTGCCTCACAGTAACGCCAACCTCACCCCTCCCTCTTCTACCTCATCCTCACTGTCTGTGCCTCAGCGCTGTCTGTTCCTTTTCTTTCTTCTGTATCTTAATCTCTCAACCCTTTATCTCTGCATAGACATTTCTTCCATTCAGCTCAGATATCTTACCCATTTATCACCCATTTATTCTTTCCTGCTTGTGTCCAGGCAGTCACTGACCTGATCTGAGATCAGACAAAAGACTGAAGCAGGTACACGTGGCGTTTAATTGCTAAAATGCCATTATGAAATCATAGCACAAAACGGATTCTAACACTCCCATGTGATGTGATTGTGGTATTAGCTTCATGTTAAGATTACACGCTCCGCTGAGGAGAGAGAGAGACCTGGAAACGAGATCATCTGCACAGACATCCGTCTTTCATCAGGTAAAACTCACCACAGGTTTCACTCCCTGCAGCGTCTCTCAGCCAGACAGCCTGCAGTCAGGAATCAATAATTCAACTCTGATCCTGTGTGATTTTTGTGGCCACACTGTTTGTCAGATGTTATTGCGCAGCCTCTGTATATCTTCTCGGAGAACCTTTAGGGGAACCTCGGTTGAAAATTCTAGATGTAGGGAACTTTGTTCTTGTCACTGTAGTACAACATCGTGTATGACTGTAATGTGGTATGAAGGCCAAGAGACAAAAATATAACAGAGACTCAAAAACATTTAAGACACAATATGATTTTCTTATAACAATGACTGAAAAACATCATACACACAAAAATGACTTGGCCTAATGAATTACTAAGTTTATTAAGAGTTAATCACAACATTTAACAAAGAACTAGTTATTAATCCAACACACAATATTCTCTCTGCCAACCCCAGTAAATCAAACACGGTCAGAGATTATTATACAGGCAGCTTTCAGGTTCCACAGGGAAAATGTTTCATACATAATTTATGACATGAAATGGATCTCAAAGGACGGTTTTGTCCAGTTCCACCAATGTTATGAGTAAATCATTATTTAAAAAGATAAAACGTATTGAGAAGCGTTTAGATGAACCCTCAAACTTTGGAGGAACATGGCAGAACTGGTATCTAGTATAGCTTGTATTGTGAAGCTTTTAACAACTTGTGAGTTTGATGTAACCAAACACCACAACATATATGTGACCCAGAGTCCATGTTCATTAGTTTCTGTGTGTAGAACAAGATCTCACTCTTACTTTGGCATCAGGTTGTCTTCTAAAGTGCCTCATGTTTTACTCATGAGTTCTGTTTCTACTCTGGATATCTCAAACTCTCATGGGTCAACACTTAATTTAGTCTCTCTCACTTTGCTGACACTGTTTAAACACATCAGAAAGACATGAGACAGGACACAAGGATATTTCATTTCAAAATATGTCAATGGTGAGAGACAGGTGGTGTTTTATTTGAAGAAATCAAGATAGTAAAACAGGAAAAACTGCACAGCAATGATCAGCAAACACGTTTCTTTAAAGACCTTCCAGCCTCCTCAGTGGCGGACGATCTTTGCGTTGCCTTTTAGATGTTTTGTGTTTGTTTACCCATTTCATTGGTGCTTCGCTTTCATAGCTGCTTTAAGTTTTGTGTAGACGTTCCCAAAGTTCTAGAAACAAAACGCACCAATCAAAACATGTAAAAACAATCAACAAAACACGTACTGAACAACCGCCTTGGCTAGTCAACATGATGAGCATACAAAAGGAAATAAAAACTGACCCCAGACCAGTTGGCTAATTAGTCTGGTGTACATTACACAGGTCTCGGTACCTGAATTGCGTAATACACTATTCCGAGGTATCCAGCGATACATCCACCCAAAAACAGGTCAAAAGCAGCCGGCTTCACTCTGCGTGCGGTAAAAATAAAGTGAAACAAAATTAATTTTACACCCAATTGGTTTAAAACAATTAAAACAAGACTTGTGATTTTGGGACTCACCTGTACATTGTCATTGACGGATTCATTTGATCAAAAAACGTAATTTCAGGATCCCTGTGAAGTTCAAACAGATTCAATGTTTGTGTTTGTTTGTTTCTACATTTTTCATGTTACGTTTAAATGCAGGTTTGAGTCTGTTTTAATTACAGTTAGCTGTATAAAAAACAACAAAACAACAACGTCTATATTTCGTCCTGTTTTAGACAGATAAGCAATTGTGCGTGTGTGTGTGTTTCTCTGGCTGGGTGTGATATGTGGTATTGTACGTGTACAAACATTGTTTGAACCTTTGCTTCTTAATAGGAAACTAATAAATTCTAGTTCCTTGTATGTATGTACTGTATGTAAATTAGACCCTAATGGATGTGTCTGTAAGTCTACTGTAAATAGCTTCTGAACTCTTGCAATACTGATAAGCTGCAAAGCTGTGTGTGTTTGTGCATTTGTGTGTCTGTCTGTGTGTGTGTGTCTGTCTGTGTGTGTGTGTCTGTCTGTGTGTGTATGTGTGTCTGTCTGTGTGTGTCTGTCTGTGTGTGTATGTGTGTCTGTCTGTGTGTGTGTGTGTGTGTGTGTATGTGTGTGTGTGTGTGTGTGTGTGTCTGTGTGTGTGTGTGTACCTTCTGTCTGGGTGGAACGTGTGTCTGTGGACCTGCTTCAGATACCGTCTGAACTCTTGCTCCAGGCTGTTAATCAGAAGTTTATGTTCTGGTTCTCTGTCCAGCAGCTGAGTGGCTCTGGGCACCGACGTCATCATGGCCATCAGCGCAGACAAACGGCTGTCCTGAATGTCCTACACACACCCATTCACATTCACATCCGTTCACACAACGGTTAGTTAACAACTGAAGGCATTGAAACAACAGTTAAAACATTAAAACAATTATTACCAAACTGTTCTTGAAAACCTGCATCTCCTTAGAGGAGCCCTACAGAACACATGAGGAGAAACAGGACAGAAAATGAATGACAGAACACATCTGAAGACAGGATGCATTAGGACTGAAGTGTGTGTGTTTCAAGGTTTCTGTGAAGGATAGACACTTGCTTCACCTTGTCTGAAAGATTGTACATGAATCTCGCCAAGGACTCTGCAATAATAACAGCGTTCCGTTTGAGTTTCCTGATGTCCACCTGTGCCCTGCGTTCACAGGATGAACTTAAATGAAAAACACGGCATCTGTGTCTGAGCTACACAGCATTGTGTTAGCAGCACAAAAGGTTGTGGGTTCGATTATCAAGGAACACAAATACATTTCCATGAATGCATTTGGAAGACGCTTATTTTGTCTGAAATAACAGAACTAATGATGGATCTAGTTCAAGACTTTTGTTTAAGGATCTAAACTAAACTGATTGTGGATTTGTTTGGAAGATCTCACATGGTGTCCAGGATGGACCCTCTCAGCTCTGATTTGGGGTTCTCGATGTGAGACAGAGTGAATCCCGGGATGCGTTTCATTCCGAAGCGCTCGTGTTCCCAAGCCACGGCGGCGTCCTGCAGGTTGATCTTCTTATGGATGGTTCCAAATCTCACCCAGGGAAACCTGGCGGAGATCACCTGCAATCCCACCACAGATGCACAGGACACAAACACGGATGAGGCTCAAAGGTTTTCAATAATACATGGATTGAGTTTCACACTGTAACCTGGAATAACCTCCTCCAGCCGCTGAGAGAAGCTGAACGGAGATGTTCCGGGTTTTGGAGGTCGGGAAACATGCAGGAAAAGCTCATCTCCATTCCCGAGCGAGTCCAGACACAGAGCGAAAGCCACATTGTCATGCAAAAGACTGGATTCTGCAAGAGATGTGACAGGCTGACTGAAACATCGTTTGGTTTACAAAGACAACTTTTATTAGAAGTACAAAGCTTTTGGTTTGCATAAATGCCACAAAAATCTGTTGTATTGTCTCGTCTGTTCCTTTAATGAAACAGTCTGTTATAAAGCCTCACAATTTTTATCCCTGACAGAATTTTTCCTGAATTTGAACCACTTTTGACATGTTTTCAAAGCATAACGGCCAATAAAAATGTCATGAAATGTAACTATAAGAACTCCACATACCTGCATGATCCATATTTTCCTCCAGCCAGCGTTTGGTGCCCAGAAAGTTATATTTACCGGCCCCAGTGAGAGAGAAGAGAAGGTGGAATCTGCACAACAGTGTCAAAGGCAACAGCATTTATCTAACATGAGGGATGATGTGGCGGCAATGGAAACGTTTGAACCTCTTACAGCAACAGCTGCAGTGTTTTAAAAGAGAACTGATGATATATACAGATGAAAGGAAAGATAAACAGAGGGAACTAACGGAGGCTGACTCCGCGGATCGCTGTAGAGCCGCTGAAAAAGACGAATTAACTCGAGAAGAATGGTGACGCCGCTGGCGTTAGAGTCCGCACCGTACGCCAGCCACTATACGAGACAATATAGAACACATACATATTTATACAGTATATATACATACATACACACAGTATATATATATATATATATATATATACACACATATACATATTTATATACATCACTCAATGTACTTATCTGTATGTGTGTGTATATAGGCAGACTGTTACAGACTGTTACTTCCTGTAAAAAGACTGAATAAGCTGTGAGGAGCTGAGTGAATTAAACTCGTGTTAATTGTGCCTCAGCCATTTGGGAATAGAGAACAATGACAATCATCATCTCTCATTCTGGCCACGGCTTATAAATCCCGCTCTCAAAATGACTCTATTATCATTAAAAGTACATCAATCATCAAAAGTACAGAGCTTCACCAGAGCACAAACTCAATAAAATCTCAACTGATGGAGGCAAACGTTCATTTCTGACTATTATATCTGAAAAGGTCACTCCCCACTTCACATACATGATTCATAATTGTGTCACGTTACAGGAGAGTGTGATGTATTATTACAGTTATTAAACTTATATGATATTACAGCACTAAGTCACGTATAGGTAGAATTTCTTTAATATGGTTTATGTGTATGTGTGTGTGTGTTTACTTAACATTAAATGGACAAACTGGTTGCCAAAAGACAACGAGACCAAACAAACATGAGCAAACACCAACAAATATAGTAAATAAAGTTATTTAAATTGTTTTTTGTTAGGGTTAGAGTGTGGGTTAGGCTTAAATTTAGTTTTATTTATTAGTTGTGAATAAAAACATTAGGCATCTATGGAATGTGTGTGTGTGTGTATGAGTGTGTGTGTGTCAGTGAGTGTGTGTGTCAGTGTGTGTGAGTGTATGAGTGTGTGTGAGTGTATGAGTGTGTGTCAGTGAGTGTGTATGTGTGTGTCAGTGAGTGTGTGTGTGTGTGTATGTGTCAGAGAGTGTGACTTACAGGAGCCAGGCCAAACGTGTCATAATGGGCTGTAATTACAATAGTGGGCAGGTCTTCTCCGGTTCCAGGAAGGACTCCCTTAAAATGAAGCAATAAATCGCATTGACTGACAGGTTTAATTATAGAGATACTGTAAGGTTCTCAGATAGAAAGAGTCGCTGAACGGCCGCCATCACACTCACCTCTAAAGCCGTGATGCTGCTGTCAGTGAGGGGCTTGATAGGAGAGTTGCTCACTAATATTTGAAAAGCTGTGGCAGTGATTATACTCCTCAGAACTGTGAGAAAGACAGTATATATAATATATGTCCTTATGAATGTACTGTATGGTTGTAGTGTATGGACTGTATGGATATACTGTATGTACAGTATGGATGGATGGATGTATACATATAGGTGTGTGTCTATGAATGATATATGTATGTATGTAGGGATGGATGTATATATAAATGCACAAATGTATAGGTGGATGGATACAGACAGACAGACAGACAGACAGACAGACAGACAGACAGACAGACGAACATACAATGGCAGCCCGTTTCAGTCTCACAATGAGACATATTTCCAATTCAAACAGGATATTCAAAATAATTTGCATCAGTTGTACCGGATGAGCGGTGGGCATTATATGACAAAACTGATCTTGTGGTGATGGACTGTAAAAATGTGTGTCTGCAGTGTAAACCTTTACCATTGTGAAGTCTCCAGGCTGTCA
The DNA here is from genome assembly GCA_036877545.1 of Yasuhikotakia modesta. NCBI lineage: Eukaryota > Metazoa > Chordata > Actinopteri > Cypriniformes > Botiidae > Yasuhikotakia > Yasuhikotakia modesta. The sequence goes on along the minus strand of JBAJNP010011923.1, from coordinate 7,809 downwards.
GCACTCACCTCTCACTAACACTGAGGCAGATTTTGTGGCTGCGGCCTGACTGACCTCCTCGTACATACAGAGTGTCTGCGGGTCCTCCGACACAACATACACGGGCATGAGGGTCTCATTCTGCAGGGCCTGAGACTCAGCCACCATGAAGCCCTGGAGACCAGGAGCAAATTCATCTTCTGACCTTTAACTAGCCTCACTGGAGAACTGGGAGGCAGCTAAAGCAATCTGCTGCCCTCAATGAACCCAAACAAACTCTCTCTCCAGTGTAATTTTAAATGTGTAAATTATGCTTAAGGTGGTATCGGCTAACAAAATTTGTATTAAATATTCAGCTTTATTTGTTTATAAGGGACCTGTACTGTGTCCTCCGGTACCGCAGAGATGTTTCTGGGAAGAAGGATTAAAACAGCTGCTGCGTTCTGCTTTTTGGCCTCTAGGTAGCGCTCTGTGGTGAAATCAGGCAGTTTCATGATGACACAGCGACGGGTCAGACTGGTGTCTGCAGCCGATCGGGCCTCTGCCACCACGATAGCTCCACGGCAACCTGAGGGTCGAAGGTTAAAATACACCCATGTCATTCATAACCTGTATGACTTTGTTGTGGAACACAAAAGAAAATATTTTGAGAAATGTCTCAGTGGTTTTGTGTCCATACAATCCCTCTGAATTATTTTTATTTGTTTATTTTAAAGATGATATTCCAGCATGTTACCATATTTGTCCTGATGTAAGTTGTATTGTTGCATTCTGTAGACACTGAACTCATAGGAGGAGGCTGCAGACAATGCAGACGCATGCAGGAGATGCGCAGACAGCAGCAGCAATGCAGACACTTGGGAGGTTCTGAGAGTCATGGTGACGCCCCTCATCTGAGTCCTCCAAAGATATTAACAGATCTGTGAGAAACCAGACAAGATGCATAAAATATATATACACTGTGTGTGTGTGTGTACATATACATTTACATATATATATATATATGTATATATACATTATATATACATATATATGTTACAGTATGTTTTTGTAACCTGCTATATAAAATAAATTAATTAAGCCCAATATAAATTTCCATATGAGTCAAATAATATCATTTTGATGCAAAGACATTTGCTGTATGTTGTGCTTAAGATGTTTAATCTGTAACACCATCACAATAACTGCTCACCGTCAACAGCCACCTCAACACTTAACATCAAGATCCGGATTATTCTGTGAATTGCTGCTTTGAAAAGTCTGTTAAACTTAAGTATAAGGTTTTAAATATTATTAAGGCTCAGCTAGGGCCTTCATGAATAGTTACTCACCGAAGGTCCAGCCCTCAGCGTGGGACGGCTCTCTGCCTTTTGTCCGAACAGGACGTACCGTCCAAAGCATGTATGGAGAAGAGGGGCAAGGCTTAAAGGCCTGCAGGTAAGCCCAGCGCACCATCTGTCCCGATGGGATCAGATCAAGCTAATCAGTTCTCTCCTCCAATCCCAGACAACCTAAAACACTTCCTCCCCCTTCCTCCTACAACTTCCTGTTATGTCACTGACATATACGTTAATATAAGTACCATATAAGTGTCTCAGAATCTATAAGGTCCTGCTGACAGAATCTGTCAGACACCATATATCAGAAACTTATTATTGTTGTTGTTATTTAATTAAATAAGATAATATTCTTCTTCTATTCCGTCTTTTCCAAAAAACACTTTAAGATCATGCAAAAATAAAAATTAAGATGCATTAATTCAATTGCTTGACCAATAGTGTCATAAACTCATGCATAAAAAACACACAACAAGCGTTGCAACTGTATGTTTCAGATTTATTTACCGATATGTTTCACTACACAGAACAATAACATTGTTAAATACTGCCGTGGAAACAGTTTACGTCTCTCTAGTCATATTTACCGACACAACGGGGAAATAAATCAAATAAACAGGTCTATGTTAAAAACTCCCATTTAAATCAATAAATTAAAAACATCACTGGCAATAAATAATAAACGAATCACTATTCAGCTTAGCTTAAGGCAAATTCTAATTCATTGTGCTAACAGATAGTGGACAATGTTTGAAGCAATAATGTAGGAAGGTGCATTTATCTTCACCAGAAGCAGGGACACAGTGTGAAACACACATACACAGATCAAACACCAGTCAGTCCTGAGGCACATCTACGTACCGCGAGAGTTTAGAGTTTACAGAAGTTGATGGACCAGAGGTGTCCACGTTTATAAGTATGGCGAGGTGAGAGAACAAGCATTTTAAGGGTTAACTATTGCTACACTAAAAGCTATACCACCGTAACGTACATGACACATGGCAACCAGGTCTTTAAATGGCATTGCAGAAGGTAACATTCGCCTGCGTATCGACACTGAAATGAAGCAATGAAAATGCGATTTGTAGTTTTTGTTCTGCGGTCAGTAAAGAACAGTGTCCCTGGGCTTGTGACAGGTCTGTAAAAAAATTAATGAGATTATTACACATTTTCATTATAACTTTCTTTCATACATTCTCTGTATGTAGATCATCGAAAAATATTGTGTTGTTATGAGTTACGGGAGACTTGACGATAAAACAACGAGACGCTTTGGAAGTTTCATAGGATTAGCCAAAGCAAAGCAGATATGTTCTCTTAATAAGAAACTTCTGTACAGCTGCATGACATACAGAAAACACAAATACTGTGGAAATCTATGGTACGATTTTCAAACATAAACACAGATCTGATGCTGTTGTGACACTACTTTAAAACTTCATTTATTGTCTCATAAGATGATGCTGCACTTTAAAGTTACTCCATAAATGCTATGAGAGCATTAAAGAATGTGCTAAACTGGATGTAAAATTGATTTCTTGGTTCATTTGGACGGCTGGCCTGCGGCAAGCTGTAACCGATCAATCCCATTTTAAAGTAAAGAAACTGCATTTTATGCATTTTGGCACAAATCGGATAGTGCTAAAAATACTGTAGTATTCCATCAGTCATTTTAACCACAGAGGTTGTGGAATATGTATCTGTTTTCTGACTTATCTTCAAGTAAATCAAAGCAGACTTTTGCTCTCCTAACATCTAAAGCCTCACAACAGCTCAAAAATAAAAGCACTTAAAAATAAAACTTCCTACGTATTTTCAAATCATCACCACATCCTAAAATCGTACCAAATTTCCTGGCCAAATCCACTAAAGGAAACAATATTCCCAAGATTTTTCCTATATAATTCCCTTGATCCTGTACAGCCGGGTTGAGTTTGTATTACGTTATCCTACAATCAGCAAACAACACGGAGCAAAACTTCTAGGAAAAATAAAACACAATGTATAATAACAGAAAAAGACTATTAGTAAGTTCATTTCATGACTTCATAATTACATATGATGTATTTTAGCAGATCTGCTACAAAGCTACTTCTAATAAATTAATACAAATTAGAATCGGGCTGAGAAACAAATTCTCCTGCTCTATAAACTCCCTTTTGTTTGATTATTAGAAAATAGTGTTTAATAACAGGAAACACAAGCAACATAAAGCGCTGACTGCCGTACTGGAAAAGATTTCCACTTCTTCTATTAAAATAAATCTCATTTTAAATAAAAATATCAGGGCAGTGTCATGAATGAATCCATACAGCTGTGCACAGGTTTACACACACATCGGTGTTATGAGGGACAATGCTAATGATGTCCTGTTACACGGAACAGAATTGTTTAGTGTTAAGCAGAGGAGACTGATCACAAAAGACATGAAATGTTGGGAAACACTGAACTTTAGTGGAAAAGTGTCAGTTTGTTCTGTTTTACGATATATTTTAACAGCTGCATCCTTGTCCCTGCATTTACTTACTCCTCAGTCCGTTCACACCCAAGTCTAGCGCCCTCTGGTGGTGATACAAACACTCACATCCTACCATAGGAGGAACCAACACAGTAACATATTTCTTGTGCATTTTCATTAAACATTTTCCCTATTTTAACTGAACTGAAATACACTCATTCTATTGTGTTTATTTACGCTTTAGGAGTTAATCTATGCTAAGGGTGGAGTTAACTGTGAGTTAACTCTGAGGTTTAGAGGGGTGGGGTTACTGGATTTGACAAGCTGTAGATGAAGTTGCCTGGCAACACATGCAGGTAGGGTTGACCGATTTGGGCGGGATGAGGTCCAAATCTTCATCATCTGGGATTTCATCCAATCGGTAGCCGTCTTTCAGCAGCTGGATGTTTAAGTCCTGGTTTATTTGCTGTGAAAACATCGGATTGCAAAGAAACGTCAGAACTTGCCTTATAACCATTAAAAATGAGTGATAATTCTCCAGGAGACAGTGATGTCATTATCCTACTATGGCTTATGATGACATCATAAAAAGACTGGCTTGAGAAATGGATACTAGTCATAAAATTAAGGCCTCTAAACGGATAACAGCTCCAACTGGAATAAATGTAGGGCTGAGTCCTAATTTAAACACAGTCATGAAATGACCAGTCAACGGGAATGACTGGAACAATGAACAGCCGTGACTATATTCAAAATATGACAGCCATCAGTGCCTTAATAACATTTATAGAGTTTAACTGAGGTAACATTTTAACATAATGAAAAAATTTTATATGAATATACATTTTGTTGAAACTTTTTCATAACGAAAAGCAAGGAAAAGCAGAGTGGGAACTGTTTAATAATAAACAGTAAAAAAGTTAAGCGTGAAGTGGCAGTTAACTAACATTATGTTAGCGTATGAATCCGTGCGCTCTCAGACATCTCACCTCAGCTGACGAATATCCAGACGATGAGTATCTGGACATATCAAAGTCATCGTCACTGTAAAGAAAGAAAATACAGTCAAAACAACCTCAGAGAAACATCTGATAACGCCATGGTCATTTATAAAGAAGGCAGCAATCATATACAAGCTAATGTTCAATCTTTAGTCACTTTGGTGATTATCAAATCAGCAAAAAATACTCAATAAACCAAAGATGATAAACCACAATGATTTTGGATTCTTGATGTATTTACTTGTGTAGAACTTAAACACGAGACAGTGGATGCGAGTTCAACCTCGTGAGGTGACGAGTGTCACATACTGTAAGGCTGAGACAGAAAAACCACACAGAGGAACACAATGATAGATGTGTGACCTACAACATGAGGTCACAGTGATCCTACAGACAGCTGCCAGCAGGAAAAGCATTAAGTTAAGAGACGCATCTGTGTGAGAGACTGACACGCTGTGCCCAATCGTCTGAAATGAGCTCCAAACAAGCTATTATGGCTGCACACATACAGCGGCACATGTCATTACAGAAGGGCGTAGGCCGCACAAATAGCACAGGTGATCTGAGGTAGTGCTGTGGGCTTCTGTCAACAAACACATTTTCTGCTTTTCTAGCCGTCAGGCATGGGTGAAAATAAATCCGTGCCAACATTAAGGGTGATTTAGCTGTGAGAACACAGTCTGTTTACAGATACCCATTAGCTAAGTCTGTGTCAAAGGAATCATATCATAAAAATGTGGATTGATGTTTGCTTATTGGCTACTGAGTTTGTACATTTCATATGTATACTGTGCTATAGACACGTTCTGAAGTTCACTAGCAACTACCAACTATCAACATTGCAACTAGCATTGCAATATTGCACTTCATGTATGGCTGATGTAACGTGAAATCGATCCTTAAAGTTTAAAAGAGGAGCTTGCAAAGATATTGCAAACAAACTTAACACCAGAACAAGTTGGTACAAGTAGTTTTTGCCTTTCTGGGCGCAGTTTAAATATTTAAGAGAATCTCTGCTGGGGTGGATGAGTAAATTCGCTTTAAAACATGATATTTTTTTAAACATTATTCACATTGCTGATCCCAAAGGCTCTCATTTGACATTTGATGAGTCAAGGACATTATAATCTTCTGCTCTGTCAGTTTCTGACACCAGTTTGTAGGACACTGGCGCTAGATAAATCAAACAGAGCTAGTCTTCTGAATAACTAACAGGTCTGTTTCAGATAGAGATGACTGCAAGAACAGCACAAAGCTTTCCTTCACAGGAGTTTTTCCAAGCGCTTGTCATTTTTATTATATTCTAATCTATTGCTTGAAGTGAAGCCTTCTTCAATTTCAAAGCCATTCTTAAGCCACTTACCAGAGTCAGACTCTTTAAATTGTATCGTACCTGTCCGTATCCAAGGCGACGAGAGGCTTCTCATCCGGACTCTGGTCTAAAGATGAATAGCCTTTATTAGGGACCACCAGCCTGCAATAAAAGAAGATTTAACCACAGGCTGACAAGAGTGTCATGAGAAATTTACGCTCGATCACTTCACGTGTTTCACTGCTAGCTATTCAGTCATGAATACGCGTGAAAGTCTTTAGGAAAACGTTAATTAACTTGACAGGGTTCTTGTTATGTTTTGGAATTGATACATCGCCGTAATGTCACAATGGACAACCGTCAGCAGATGCACTGATCGATCGATACCAGTAACCCTCATTTACGGGGCTGAATTTAACTTTTAATTAACCTTTAATCTAGTTAATCCAAACACTTCAGAGACACGACAGGTAAGGAAATGGCAATAAGCAGGAAACGGGCCTTTAACACAATACAAGCCATTATACATTATTCACAAAAACTGCTTGACATCTTTTATATCGTCTCTCTGGGACAAAGACTGAGGCTAATCTACGGCCTTCAGGCTTTCAGAAATGGGCCTGTGAGCGGCTAATCTACAAGCCTGGAGCTGTGCTCCAAACCAGACCTGTGGACAAGTCCATATATCCAAGCTAATCCTAACAGGGCACAGGAGAGCACTGAAGCCCTCACAATAACTGCACTAAGACTAATTAAAATTCACAGACGGTACGGTCTGTCTATAAATCCGGCTGCTGGTGTTTTTGAAGTTATCATAGCTCATATTTTTGGACATACCAACCAAACCCACCATTATTGAGGGTTGGTTTTGAACAAATGTCCTATGAAGCCGTCCAGTAGCGCGGCCATTTTCCCAAACGTAAAAGCGTTGCTAATTAAAGGAACTGGGGATGAAAATATAATGTTTGGTGCAGAGAATAATCCACCTCACCTTGTTCTGGCCATGACGTTGTTTTTCTTGGGTTGTTGGTTGACTGGACTCCCCGCCGTTCCGTTCTTCAGCGAACCTTTCCTCGCAAGTTCCCTCTGTTTCTCTACAAACCGGAAAAACAAATCACATCAGCAAGGGTGACATCACTCATCTGTCAAATCACAGGCATTTCCGCTGGTGATATTTAAGGATAATGAAGTACTGGTAAGTAGATTCAGACATTGTGCTCGCAAGGGGTGCTGCTAGAATTTAAAGGGATCCAGGCCCTGTATATTCAGCAGTGTAAACACATTTTTGGCAAACAAACAATGTTCCCGTTGCCCACAACAATGCTGATGTACTTTAATACTTATTGCGTGATGTTTGGCAATTATTCAAAATAGCCATTTTGAGAGCCATCAAAAGCCGTTCGTATCCAGTCTAATATGACAGTGAACACCACGGCAACATGAGCAGTTCAATAATGATGCTTCAAAAACAAGATTTTTATATTATTTATTCTGCAGGGTTTTGTTGACTGGAGTTTACTCAGGCGTGAACTTGACTTCTGCGTGACTTCCACACAGTGTGTGTGTTTTCTCTGCAGCGCTGTAAGTAATACGGCTGTCAGATGGAAAACTGTAAAGTGAAGTTTAATTAACAACAAAACCTGCTGCATTTCTGATGCCCGAACACAACAGCTACAGCGTGAGCTAGAGAGAAAGAAAGAAATTATGATTTTGTCTTTCTGC
>JBAJNP010011921.1:0-14083 GCA_036877545.1 Yasuhikotakia modesta | reverse complement strand
TGTATATCAATGAGAATGTGCTTCTTGGTTTTCATAAAAAGCAATAATCCCCAAACAACAGACGAAATGTGGGGTTTATGTCACCATTCTGGCCTAAAAAGAGACAAAACACACAAAGAAAACACAAACAAACGGGGTAAAAAACCCAAGGACTTCATGTCCCGCTGAAAGAGTCACATGGCTGGGTGGAGCGTCTGGTTCTGGGCAGGATTCGGCAGGTCGCCCCACCATGTCACCTGATAGGGAACAGGAACTTGCAGCTGTCCGCCTATTCTGTTCACCGCAGGCAAATGGCCTGCATCCAAAGACCCTGACATCACATGCCTGGCCACCAACGGAGGCCAACGGGGAGCGAGGAACAGCGAGAAGGAACGGCCGGAAGCAGGTTGCAGAGCGCCATTTGTTCTCTGCTGGGAGCTTGAGATAAAAATATTAAATCCAGCAGCAACAGACAGAAGCTAGAGGTCAGGGTGCAATTAAATCTCAGCCCGTATGCCCAAAGACACCCTCCGTGCCACAACCAGAACAGGAAGTGCGGGTTGCCAGATATTATATAGAATCAACTGTTGCCATCACGACTCAACTTGGGCAAATTTCCCAAGAGGCGTTTGGCGATTAAAACGTTGGTAAACGAGGGGTTGTGACTTACCGCAGGCACCAGTAACTTTTTGACCTCCTCCACGGCTCGTCTCATCTTTATCTCGGCACGAGTCTGAGTGTCCTCCACAGTGATCAGCACGTGCAAATCTTCATTTAGATGCTCCCAGTTGGGTTTCCCTCTGTTCTGCTCTTCCTGAGAAAACGAGAGAAGCAGGGATGTCAGCAGTTGTGACAGGATATCAAACTTTGAGTCAGTGTGAGGAAGAGAATGACACGTTTTCTTGTCGTAGTTGACAGTCAGAATTTCACAGAGGACCAACAGAAATTCAAACCTGCCTGTTTCTAAAACCGCAGCTATTACACGCTGGAAAAACGTTAATGCTAGAAATCAGAGCGGAATATTCAGTTAGCTGCTGTATACAAATCACCAGTGCAAGTAGTAATCTTGCACCTAGTTTTAGATATATTCAAATGTTTAACATATGAGAAATTTTCATTAATTAGGTTCTCAGAACAAAACCTACAACACAACAAAAAGACCTACCAAAAGGATAAGAGTCATGCATTTTTAATACTAACAACAAACAATATACAAATTGTAAAATCATTAAAATGTATATAAAACAAAGGCATTAAAATATAGTTTCTCATACACACACATATACATAGTAGTAGCTAAAAATCATAGTAGCTACGAAAATTCCCTACTTAGGATTTACAACATGATGACAGTAAAGGATATAATTTATTCTCCTTGCAAATATCCAAAGCAGCTTTTACACAGTTTCCTGTGGAGTCCAAAATCATTTAAATTTTAAGCAGAACGGCTGAGACAATGAGACTCTTTGAGCACAATTCTCATGGTGATCGTTTAAAACGGCCTGCGGTTGGCGTGCACGGCCATTTGATTGGCCTGGGTTAACAGCGGCCTCTGAAGAAAGCTATTATGCTAGAGTCGAGCTGTCTAAGCAGTCAGAGGTGCTAAACTGAACAAAAAAAAAGCACCAAGCTCTTGAGAGTGGGCTGTCTTCAAAGCCAACAATTACCCACCCCCCAAGCTTTCAACACCTCTCAGAAGAGTGACGGTTCATCCTGCTCTGCATACATGAGAAACTTTAAACCAAATGGATGAAAGCCACAAGAAAAAAAGAAAATTCAGCAGCCCCCATTGTGCAAAAAAATTAACATCCAACCGTAAGAAAAATCAAATAGTCTTCATTTCAGAAACATGTGCTTGGACTAGTTTGAACCTCTTCTGAAGCCTGATTCATCGATTGAGGACGTTTAAAGACAAATTTCAATCTTTGTTGACTGCAAAAGGCTTGTTAGGAATAATGAGGGGTCAGATCAGAAAATTACAGAGTAAACTGGGATTATTTGGGACAGTTGAACACTCAAACATACATTGTATGGTCCATCACAAACCTAAAATCTAAGTAAAAACTACTAGCTGTTAGTGTGTTGACAAGTCACATCTATAGGCATCATGTACGCATTCATGCTTATTTAACCAGCGAATTGAATGGGTCTCCAGATACCTTCTGTTGAAAGACAAGACAAAGACAAAATCCACCGACTGTTCGACAGCTTGATGCCTGAAGCGATCAGTAATACAGAAGGAAAGGATTTTAGGGTAAGCAGTATAAGACCACTTGACTCAGCAATAAAAGTCTCTCCTGGTTCACAGTGATTAAGCGAACAATGTCACCCCCCAGTTTCCCATAATGCCTCAGTGAGCAATCATCTGACCTGATCGAATGTCTTTGATGCAGCATCCTCCGCCTGTCGCCATAGATACCGTTGTCGTGGCAACCATCACACATACACAACCATTTCCAGGCCAGAACGCTAACTTCCAATTCTAAAAACCCACTTCCTGACCACGGCCCAATCAGAAACTCCCACATTTTGGTTGACCACATGATCTTTTCAGTTAAACTTAGACTAATTTTTACCAACAATAAAGAGAAATTTTTAGCACTTGACTATTTTGTCCACAAGTTGGACATAAACTAAGATTCTGCCATCCATTTAAGAACAGCGTCCTTTAGCTCCAAGCAGAGTTCATGGCACAGACTGTAAACACACATATCCACCCTCCACTGTCTATCATGGAACAAGGTCACTCCATGTCCTCTCAGGGCGGGTGAGGGGTATGTAGCACCGAGCAGGGAGAACGACCCAAAAGCCTTTGAAGAGGGCAAAGATTCTGTTTACTGACATGTGACACCAGCATCAGAATGACATGCACATGATGTGAGACGCATGATGACAGATCCATAAAGCAACAAAAAGCGAGTGCTAGTGTAGGAACTTCAAAACCGCCGGTTAGCACATGTGAGCCGGTATGATCATAGAGTTTACAGGACTCCACCAAACAGTGTTTGGAGTTTGTTAAATTCAGAATGCATTCAATAAATGCCATACTGTACAAAAACTAAAAGTTACACAGCATAACATCAAGTTTTGCTAATCAAAACATTTTAAGTACCAACATTAATCAAATGGGGCTTAATCTCCTGTAGGACTGCTTCGATTCCACTGCAGGGGTGCTGGCAGTCAGCCCGGCTAGAAATAATCCCACCAGCCTATAAATACTGTTCATATCAACCAGCGCAGGCTGAAGTTGGGGAACAGTCTGGAACAGCTGTCCAGGGTGGAGCACTTTACAGCCACCTGTTTCTCAGGAACGGAAAATGACAAGGGCAAGAGTGCAAAACGAGGCTCTCAGAAACAATTTCGGAGAAGCTCTGCTAAATAGAAACAAGGAGAGAAACTACGTTGTACAATTCTACTGACATTATGTTCACATTTATTTTCTGGACATGCTCTTATCAAAGCAAGAACACGACAGAAAAAACACTACTAGCAAAACTCAGTGGAGGCAGCTGAGAACTTTTCTACCCTACAACGGAAATTCTGGTCCAAAACCCAAATAGATTCAGGTGCTAACCAATATAAACCATGATAAATGCACATTTAAAAAACAATGTTTAAAAGACTAAATCTGTGATGAACGCCAGAAGATCTAAGAAGTTCTCATGTCTAAATCCTCAATTTATTCAGGTACTTTCATTTTTAACTTTATTCACAATTCCTCATAATGAATGTGCAACTGACAGAGGTGCAACAAAACTAAATTTTAGTAAGAAAAAAAGTACAAGCTAAAAAGAGAAGGCAGCCAGTGTGGCTCTGGAGAGGTTCTGTGAAGCTCTGGTGAGGGTGGCTGTCTGTTACATTTGATCTGGGCTGTGGTTTCTGAGAGCCCTCAATTTGAACAGTGTTTGATCAGAGGAAGAGGCTACACAGTGGGACAGGTTATTATCCGGAGTTTGTCTGTCCTGTCCTCTCCCATTACATCTGACTGAGCTCGGATTCAGTGCACATACACAACAGACATGAGAACGTTGCGTCTCCATAAAGTGTAAAACGGTGTGTGTGTGTGTGTGTGTGTGTGTGTGTGTGTGTGTGTGTGTAGGTCTTGGAGGCTAACAGGGGTTAAAACACCATTGGGGAGCAGCTAAATAAAATGCCTGTCTGACTTAAGGCTAACAAAGGTTTTCCCCCAGAGACAAGTTTTCTGGTATCCACAATGTTACCTTTGAGAGCAAACGCTACACAACACATTACCAGGCAACAACAATATAAACTACATTATCAGTCCTTCACACACTAAGCCACCCTCTCCTATTCTCATAAATGAGCTAAACAAACCTTGTTTTGATGCAATAGACTCCCACTCTAGGTCTTCTCTGAATAAAGGTCACTCTTCCCTTTGCTTCCATTTTTCCGTCTCCATCGCTCTGGGTCCCCGGAGGCAGCAGCTAGCTAAATTATTCAGAGCACAAAAACGGCTCTGCTAATGGATGCTAAATAAACAGCCACCTCGGCTCGGCCCACCTCGCTCTGCTGCAAAGTGTTCTGTTACTTCAGAACCATCTAACCGTGCTCAGAACCGTCACAAGGAAAAGGATCTATATAATATAAAAATAGGAAAAATAAATTTATCTCTTTAAGCTATCAGTGGCCAAGAGGACAAAATTGTTTCACACCAACAACAACTTAAACTGGCTAGACTGACACAAAACAACATTAGACGCCACAAAACTACAACAGTTACATTGTTGTTAGCAAAGCTGCTCTCACTAGAGACACTCAATACAGCGCCTCATGTGCATGACAACAGAACATGATTCAATAAAGATGGTATATAAAGATTTACTCAATCAATTTCTGCATTAATGACATGAAGTTCTTGCACATGGTTTTCCAGAAGGTTGCACAGCTGGGGCCCAGGTGTGTGTGTGTGTGTGTATCACTAACGCACAGTGATGGGTATTTCCTGATAAAACTCCAGTGGGATTGTGACAGAGGTTACGAAGCAGAAAAAATGACTCGACTAGAAAATTGCAGATTTTTTTAGTTACAAAAAAGTGGGACTTAAAATCTCCTCAGCTGCTTGCTACAGAATCCGTCCTCCAATTTTTTCAGCTGGTAGTGCTGAGAAGTTACATATACAAATGTCATTTCTCCCAACCCTGGAGAAAACCCGCACTGGAGCTGACAGGGCAGTACCACAACGTCCCTGCGCTGCGTACCTGCGCCTGCAGTCATCATTTCCCATCATTCAGGGTTTTAGTCGCTCCTCTGCTAATCGCACAGCAGGCCTCTGCTCAGAGCTCAAAAGATCTGGGTCCCTCATTCTTTCAGTCTATTGTTCTCTGACACCTACACTACCAAAGGCAGGCCTTAAATAGAACTGGGCCTTAGCTGAAGTCTCACCAGCCCAAACTGTGTGTGCTGGAAACCTGAGAAAAGACACTTGGAGCAGATGAGTAAACTGGCTCATTAGGTACAAACTGGACCCAAACACCCGACATCAGCAGAACTGCCTGTGAAAGATGCAGAAGGTCCGAGTCTCACCTTCTTCCTGTCTCTCATGGAGCTCCGCCCTCTCACCATGATCTTGCAGCCCGTTTCGGCTTCCAGCTGCTTCGCTGTAAGTCCACGAGGGCCCAGAATCCTCCCCACAAAATTATACTGAAAACACACAGAGAGAGAGAGAGAGAGAGAGAGAGAGAGAGAGAGAGAGATTATAATGTAATCAGAACTCAATGCATTCTGAAAGATGATTAATACTCTAATTAATAAATCTTAGCCATGTCATTCCATATTTTCTTAAGTTAAACACACAAAATGTGGCTCTTTTCCATTTACTGAAGTCATACTGTGGACCAGTCAGTCACTTTTTGTTCCTCCAGGCGTTTGGGGTGTGACAAAAAGCAACTCTGAAAAACATAAGACGTCAGGAAGGACTTGAGTAAAGTACAACAATTCTTATTTTTGTAAAACTTTTCTGTTGAGTTTGCCAAGTTACACACACACACTCTCACTCACACACACACACACACACACACACACACACACACAAAGCCACAGAAAGCCCACCACAGAGAATCTAACTTGACACAGAATGACACTGGGAACAAAAGACAAAGACCAGAATCAAATTAGCTGCACCACACGACTCCTCACACTTCTGACCTCATGTGTATTATTGTGTGTTTCAAGAGACTCATAAACACACAAGACACCCCCCCCACACACACACACCCACACACACACACAATTCAATTAGTTCCAGTGCAGCGTTCTCCCAGTACGTCAGCCTTATTCCAAAACACTTGCTCATATAAAACAAAAGCAATAAAATCAACTGACTCAAATACTGTGACTGAAGGGGCAGCTAGTTACTCTTCTCTAGCAGCCGGTTATGAGCCCATCAGGAAGTGAGAAAGAAAAACGAGAGCTCAGAAACACCGGGACGCTCATGTTTGCCAAACAGAATGTTAAGCAGGCCTGCAAAGCCTCGTTTTTGCATTTCCTTCTTGACATTTTTTATTTCCTTTATAATTCTCCTTCTGTTATCGCTCTCTAAGGCATGGATGGAGGGGAGCTGAAAGAATGCAGTGTAAATAAGAAATGAAACAAGAGAAGGGAATTAAAGGGGGGGTCTTATCGTGGTCCTTGTCCCTGGACTCTGTGCTGTGAGGCTTTTTCTGAGAGCACGCATTATTTACCTCCATAATCCACCCAGCTGAGGGCTGTCTCTTATAGCACGACTCCAAAGAAAATAAAAAATAATCCACAATTTATTCTCTGTTAGATGACATGGAGACAGAGANGAGAGAGAGAGAGAGAGAGAGAGAGAGAGAGAGAGAGAGAGAGAGTGGAGAATTCAGACACTAATGTAACCGCTCTAACGGTGTAGGTGAATCTAAACCGCTGGAGATATACATTTCAAAGTCTTCCTCATGAGATGAAGAACAAGTTAATTGTGTACATCAGTGCACTGAAGCAACCATCCGCAACAGCTTTCCCACACCACATCATATGACATCATCATTGTGAGACAGCTCGAGGTGGCGATGCCTAAGGTGAACATGTGTACGGATCTCACTTTGATGTAAACAAACCAGACAGTACTAAAACATAGAAGCAAACGCACCACAATGGCATCAGTTACCAGCGTCTCTCCAAACAAGATACAAGATTATCAAAACTTGATCCATCGCTCTTTTCTTCAGAGCACACCTGCGTGATCTCTCGCTCCATGCAGATGAGAGGAGTGTGTGTGTTGATGTTGATTGGACATGGCAGAGAGCAGCGGCCTGATGCAGTATGGGAAATTGCTCACTTTGAATACTGGAACCAGACAGTAATTACAGCCTGGAGGAGATGCCACCATTTCACTTTCTGTAGAGATAGGAAGACGTGAGAGAAAGACGCGAGATAAAAGACAGAATCAGAGCGCAATCTCATCATTTTTACGTGACAGAGATGTAACGCATGACAGTGACACACATTTTCTTTGTATTGTGTCGGATGGCCTCCATGTTTATCAGAGGCAGTCAACCACAAAAAAAAACACTTCCAAAGAAAATAAAATTCCACCCTGCAGACACACATGATGTCAGCCGCGTAAAACACACAGAACTCCGGGTGTGTGTTAAACACACAGACCACATACATGAGCTCACTAAATGAGCTCACCAATGAGGAGAGCGCAACCAATTTGAGATAGACGCCAGACAGAACCTATAACAATTAAAATTCATACAGTTTAGTTTATATAAACAAACATTTCCCATAAACTCAAAAATTGGAAAAACAGCGGCTGGAATATCTTTCAAGTAACAAAAATAGAAACCAGTGCATCAGACACTTCCAGTGTCGACAGCTTCATAACAGGTGGAAACTGGTTTGATTTCCACTTATACACCAGTCTAGCCAGACTTGTTATTGTTGTTTTGGAAATGTTTAACGTGGTGACATCATCACACCCACATCTGGCTCACAACCAGTTTGGTTTTAGTGGGAATGAGTGCAACAGGAGCAGAACGAAACACTGGGGAGGAATTTCTGAGGCCTTAATTTAAAATAATCAGGTAAACCTTTTATTTCAGTGCATGACAGAATACAGTGGTCTGACCCTAATGCTCTGAATGATTTTACAAATACAGGTCTTGACAGAAGGCGGGAGAATCGATGTCTTTGTTTTGATTTTGCCATGCCTGTTGCCCCTGGTCATACATCTTAACTGAACAATCTATAAGCTCTATATAATCTATAATGTTAAAGGAGCATATGTAAATGTACATATGCGTGTGTCAGGGTTAAACTGTTGGGATGTATAAAAGAACAACCTAAATGTGAACAAGCAGAGAGCCGAGCAGTTCAGGGACGCAGCCAACAAACCTGACAGAGACAAATGAGCAACATTGCTATCGCAATATTATACCTCCGCTCTCTCTCTTCCAGTCAAAATCACTTCATCCCACTCTTAAGGTCACGGCCCCTTTCCAAAAAACCTTTTGCACCTATCGGAAAAACCATCAGCTGAAACATGCCCGTCCTTCATAAAACTTGTCAGAATAAAGACAAAAGAAATAGGTATTATCAAAGAGAGAGAGAGAGAGAGAGAAAGATATTTGAATTAAAGCTAGTGTATTGTTCACTGCACCAGCAGCATTATAAAACAACGAACATTTCTACAGAAATAGTTAGTGCTGCCACAAACTCACACCCATTGGTTGAGTCAGAAGATTACATGTTAGAATGCTTAAACACAGCTGTCTCTGCCTGTTAAACTGGAAATAACTATTTACTGAAACATCAAAAATAACATCACACTGTTCTGAGACATTCTCATACGGTCTGCTGATTGGAGGACTGCATTAAATGTCTCACTGAACAAGGTTTAAGCTGAAAACACAAATACAGTGATGAAAACAGCTAATCCGGTGAGCTGGAAGAAGAAATAACCTCCCAAAGGACTGATACAGACACTCACACACACAGACACACACACACATAATTTCTGTGCACATCTGTCACTGAAGGCGCGAAGGGCATCACTTCTGTCCTGTATTCCGCAGTTTGTTCTGTAAACAAGTGTCAGCACACAGCATCACCTCTGCAGCCGCCTGGTTTCACCATTAACCACCTCATTTCCTGCCTTTCTCAACCTTATTCTCTTCCTCTCTTTCTCCATTGCATTTAGACCAACCCATTGGAGGAAAAACATTAGGAAAAACATTACAATCGGCAATCGTCTCTGTAACAATTGTTTTTCATTATTAATTTAATCACAGAATGAATCTTCAGTTTCTCCATGTCATTCAATTAATCTATACACTCTAAACTGGAGAGAGAGACCCTGAGAAAGACAGGCAGAGAGAGCGAGAGAGGGAGATAACCTATTGGATGCCCTTGCTAATTGCTAATTAACCTGCGTTAAGCAAGCCTGTGTTGTTGCGGAGCTGAGAAATTATATAAGTGCCTGTGGATCTGAAAAGAACTGGCAATCCAGAACCGGTACTAGTTCAGAACCTGGTTCTCTTTTTTTATTGAAATACCAGAACCAGGTGTCTGCATTCTTTCCCTGATGCAGATGGAACAACAGTGTGTGTGTGTAATAATTTGGAGGGCAGAAAATCCAATCTGAAACATTATGACACGCGTCCTTTGAGAGCAAAGTAATTACTCTCTCTAAAGAGAATGAGAGATGGATGGATGAGAGAGAGCGAGAGACAGGAAAAGAGAGGGAGGCAGTCTGTTATCCTTAATATAAATCATCCTTTTTCATCTAGTTACCTCTCTTTCTCTCGTTTAATCCCTTCTGAACACCGGGAGCAAAATCAATCTTTGTAAGCTCCCAGCATTTAGTCCTGACACACTATAACAAAATAAACAAACAAAAGCCACGAGTGCCGGGGTGCTAAACAGGTGGTTTAACAGATGACTTGCGTGACTGTAAGACAACAGTTCCTTTTACATTTAATCATTTAACAGACGCTTTTATCCTGAGTGATTTACAAATGAGAAAAAGCACCAGCAATTTATCATACAACAGCCAATAATATTACTGGTGTCCTGTTACCATATTTCAGGAGTAAATTGCAGAGCTAAAAATGCTAGAGTAGAAGTACAACTTCAGAACAGTTGCAAAACTGAGACGGAGGAGATGAATTGATTGTTGCTGTTAACAGAAAGTGTCTGTTTACGGTTATGGATTAAATGCTTGCAGAAAAGCTTCCCAGTCATTTCATGAAAATGAAAAATGAAAGAAAACATGAGAAAAAGCAGAAAAGCTGATCTCATAAACACAAACCTGAGAATGAACCTATGTCACCGTTCCTGGTGTCTCTCACCCTGAGCCAAATTTAATTTATGTCTGAATTAACACAAGCAAGCTGAACAGGGCAGGAGGATGTAATCTCTCTCTCTCTCTCTTTCTCCGAGTCAGCTCTCTGCATAGGACACACACACACACACACACACACATTTTGCACACATCCCTAAAGATGCTGTTAGCTTCCCCGCCACCTGCCAAGATCCTCTGCATAGGCCACCAATTACAGTTTCTAAAATCATCAGCCACATACAGCGGCTGTGTCTCAAAACCTAGTGTGCCGTCTACCTAGGCAGCATTTTTAAACACACAGGCATACATATAACAAAGTGTCAACAATATGCTGAAGGTAACTGATTATTATTGTAATAGTACTATTACAACAAATGTTAATTTAATGTTATATTCACAATTTGGTTTAGAACCAATGTTTTGAAGCATTACACACAAGGCTGAATAATAATGGCTGGATGTTGATAGCGAGTTGCTAATGACCACAAAGCCACACATACTGTTCGAATCCCAACCAATGAGATATAAATTGTTACATTAGCACGTTTCTTTTCTGCTGAACGTTCCCCTGGAGTTCCACAGGACAACCAACAATAAAAACATTATGAACGAACACCAAAGTGATATAATTTTTTAAACAACACCTCTGAGAGCACAAACGCCACAGCAAGCAAACATGAAACATCTGCACACACAAATGCCAATTAAAAGTAAACGTCAGGGAAATTAAAAAGGTGTGCATCTTCAGAAAGCTTGTGAAAACAGTAACCATCGACCGGGGGTCCGCGTGTGCAGGTGGGTGGCTTCGGTGAATCAGTAGTCTTTTCAGAAATGGTTGGAAGTCATTTGTGAGGCTAAATTGCAGTCCTTTGACTTCAAAAGGCCCAGTAATAACCTGCAAATTAAAACTGGAGGCTTGAGTCTGATCTCCAAGCTAGCAAACCTAGATATAGCCTTACATAAATAAAAACAAAAAACAGCGTTCTATCCCCCCACAAGCCCACCGCACTCCCTCATCTGCAGGGTAATGCTGTCTGACAGGGCAGAAAATCACGATGAAAACCTTCAATAACATTCGCGGCATTAGACAGGAGACCCATCCGCCCTCAGCTCAAGGATGACTCTATTAATAGCTTGTTGCTTCAACGGGTTGATTGCAGCCGCGTCGCAGGCGTTAAGTGAGCTACGCTAAAAGAAAGCCTCACTTATTCTGTCTGAGGCGCTGACAGACTCCAACAAAAGCCAGAAATAAACGCCTCCTAAACCTCCCTAAGGTTATTTGGTTGCAGGTTCCCACACTTGCTGAAATATCCATGACTTTCCAATTTGCTAATAAATAACTAGATTAACACAGATGCCAATAAATATGCATGAACTAGCATGTAGGGGTGTTTGTAAAGTGCAGGAATGAAATTACAACGCATGGTTAGCTAAAAGAATCTGAATTAACCAAGCTCCAAGGCCAAAGACACTAAATGAAAGACACACATCTTTTTAATTGATAAACACACGTTTGCATGGCTAGCTTTGTGATGGCATTTCAAAGAATGCTTCTGAAAACTCTAACCTTAACCTTACAAATCAAGTCTTAACACTCAGACAGCACTAGTCAAAATGCCCTCACTTTATCCTCAAACTAATTGTTTAAACTCAAACTAGCACCCACAAAAACAGCCGTGGAAGCACGTGGACACACGCACAAAGCGGCTCACAGATGACAGGTGATAATAATAGGATTTTGTCCAAAAGTGAGAGTGCTAAATCACTCTATTCTATCTGCAAACCTCAGGAGACAGAACTGCTACTGCATTTAGACAGGAGGTGATGAACCACTGATAGCTACTGGAGAGCGTTCAAAAATGTTTTGGAGGTCAAAAGTCAACACAGGTTTAATCTAAGGTTAGATTTTCTGATACATGAACATACTCAGATACACAAAGCTCTGGGAACAAAAACATGAAAACAGTCACACAGGCATGCAAAGACAAGACAGAATGGAAAGAACAGACTGTGACTTTCCATCTGAAAATGTCAATGTGGAACATGGAAACAAATGTACAAATATTCACACACAAGTCCAGGTGAGGATCAGTTTATTTTGCTATTCTCAAGGCAGAAAGCGAGAGAGGCGTTTAGTCTGGAGCGAGAGGTCCGGCCTTGCTGCATGAGTCCATGTGTGAAGTTCTTTTCCTTTTGATCCGTGAGAGATTTTCTAACAAAACACGTCATACAGACGCTCTTGGCCTCCATTGGAACCTTCAGATATAGTGCTGGAATCATAAATAAAAAACTAAAAACAAACTTCAGAAAATACAGTAAGTTTACATTTAACTCCTCCCATCTCCAAAAAGCAACAAAAATAGTCAACTATCAATGGCTCTAAAAACAAATAACTAGCTTCTTATTTTTAAATCAAGCAGCTGATTGGATGACTTAATTGCTGTCCTGTCTAAGAGCCAATCAGAATAGAGACATGAGGGTGAAGTGAAAGTTAGTAGCAGAACATTACTTCAGTGGTTTCCTTCGTTGGATAAACTCTATTACACACTATTAACAGCTGCAATAATGCAGATGTACAATTGCTGATGTACAATTACAGCATTAGGAAGGCAATGCTGCATGTTTAGAAATGGTGACTCATGCTAACCACCAGGGGGGAGAACAATGAGGCAAAACTAGCAGGGAACACAGTGAAAGAAAACCAGCTTTTTGGGGTCAGCTGGGGATTCTAAATGCACTAGCGTATGTGTTTAGCGCACACACACACACACACACACACACACACACAATTTTCCATGGCATGATGGCTATGTGGGCTTCATTCAATACAGGCCAGCCACGTTTTCCAGGAGCTCCTCCTGCTATTCTGAGGCACAGGGTGCTCTAAACATACTCCCCCACACACACCCCTATACAAAAACATATATGGTACAATATGGTAATGTATGACTACATACGGCAACATGCTATATGAAGAGAATTTCGGCCCCTATAGAACTGCCCTAACTGCTCTGTACTGTTCTACAGCTTTTAGAGTCACGTTTGCTTCCGTAAAGCAGTTGTCATTAAAAAGAGTGATTAAAGCACAAACGCCTGAAGTAAAGATTTAAATAAATGTAACATTTTGCGCAAAATAAAGATAAGCAGGGCCGCCGCTTCCATCATAATTAACTCCAGTCTAATCTTAGTGAACGTAGGGTATGTGTGTGTGTGTGTGTGGTCTATTGGGGTGGGTGGTGTGGCCTTTATCAGGGCTGTCAGAGGGAAAATGCATTTCATGCTCTGCTGCCCCCCTTTCTCTCTCCTCCCCTTCCCTTCCTCCCACCCAGCAAAGAATTAGCTGGCAAAATTGTTTCCTATTTGACACGGGGGGCCGTGTGTCGAGTCTGAATAAGAGGCAAGTGTCAAATACAGATTTCAGGCTACACCCTCAACTACGTTCATTAACCGACATCCCTTCATAAACAAACAACATCTCCAAAACCAAAGCAAAGATCTCCAGATCATCAGACATTAAACCAAATGTTACCCAATAACCTGTCACTATGTCAACATGTTATCACTGTGCGAGATGTAATGAGATGTGATGAATGGACAAATGTGTGCGAGTCTCACATCTGGGTATTCTTTGACCGGTACGAAGAGTTTCTCCTGCAGGTGTACGATGGGTCCCACTGCATCAGGTAACTCCAGAGGATGTTTGTCCACCAGACCGTTAACTGAGTCATTATACATGTCTTTCCTCACTCTGGTTATCTCTACAGGGAAATAAAAAAA
>JBAJNP010011919.1:0-14084 GCA_036877545.1 Yasuhikotakia modesta | reverse complement strand
TTTTTTTCATCACACCTGCTAATAGCAGGTGAATCAAGAAAAGTATTTATCAATCATTTTGTTTTTTGTATTTTCACTTTAAGACATGAATAGGTTTTTTCATACACAGCTTCATGTACTTGTTTCATCAAAAATTTCTGAAATCTTTTTGTCTTCCCCCCCATTGTGATGAGAGAATACAAAACTATTTCCTAAATTATATTCTATATATTTTATATCTATATATATTATATTTTAAAGGCACAGCAAATGTCTGATTGTAAAATTTCTACTAGGAGAAAAGGTTGTGTGTTGTCACGTTTTTTTTCAAAACTTTTTTTAATGTTTATATATGTCTGACTCATACACAGCATCTATCAACCTTCCAATTTGTTGCAGTTCCTAATAAACATTCAGACCAACTGGTGGGTAAATTGCTCACCTGCCAAAATTTAATTTATTTGTCAAAGCCAATTTTCACTAGCATTTGATTCTCGGCAAGTGTTCATTTTAGACTATAGATGAAGCACTCAGTCATATTCCCAAATATATTCCCAGAATATGTCTTTGGCAGTCCTGTAACATCTTGTAAACTCCTGGTGTGATCATGAGCTGCTGTGATGTGAACCATGTGTCAGAGTAAGTGTACTGTCAGCTGGAGGAAAGAGCAATTGTGGACACAGTTGAAGTCATCTGTGATGTTGTCAACCCAATCGTTCAGGTCTGCCAGAAACACATTCTCCTGTTGTTTACCAGCATCTAACAGTCTGCGTCTTACCAAAGCAGTAGTGCTGTTGTGACAGAGAAATATGACGTAAATATTCTCAGATCAGAATCTGAAACTGACTGCTACACCATGCAATAAATACTATCGTAAATATTGGTATAAGTAAATCACTTTTGTGTCACATTCTTCAAATATTCTTTATGGTTTAGCATTCCCTCTTAACATGTCAAGCTGATGCCAACAGCACAACAGTGTGTGTTTCAGTATACATCAGACACTTGTATAGCACTTAAACACCTGTTGAGATGATGTGGAAATGTCTTGCATGATTGAAAAAAGGTCTTCAGCATTCCTAATGAGTTCTGGTTGGCTGATGTTTTACTGAAGCTCTTGATTGTAACCACACGTTTCCTAACGAGTGTAATGAGCGGTCAGAGTCTGGAGTGGCTGCCTCACACTGTGAATAAGACATGGAGATGTTCCTCATGACCGAGTGAAGCAAGACTTTATTAAGACTTTATCAGACTTTATTGAGTCTGATTAGGGTTGTGTTCCCCAATCATAACCCTCAACCCAGAGTGATTTGCCCAGTCGGAAGAAGTGAGAGAGTTTTTTGTGCAGGAAATAAGTCTCACTGAAAGCATTTGTAAAAGCTTATTGCTTTGCTCTTTCAGAGGGAACAGTTTCTGACACCCCACCTCCTGGCGCTTGAGCTGGACCATATAAAACTCAAGAGTGATGAGAACATCATTCAATATCATTGGATCTCTTTAATTTGGTTCCAGCTGCTCATTGCATTATCCCATCAGATTGTAAATGGCTGAAGCCCTCGTCACGCCTTCAGCTCTTCATTGTGATAATACAATATGAGACCAGCAGAACTACAGAAGCTACAGTACTTTAAAACTAACTGTAGTTGATCAAGATACAAGCTACTTGTTATATATAGTAATTAAATTACAGGCCAACTTTTGAAATGGTTTTTACCTTCATCACAGCACAACTACACTATGCTGCGTTGTTTTTATTATATAACTGTCATAGCATTGAACCAAATTGTTTACATCTTCTGAGGAAACTGTGGGGTGGTACTTACTGCACATTTGGAGATCTCACAGCTGCATGCCTGCCATGACTGCCTTTGTTCTAGGTCTGAATGGCTTTATCATTCACCAGATAAAAATCATTTGCGGAAATGGCATCTCTTATAATTCATATAGGCCTGTAGTTATATGCCAGATTTTACCAGCATTTACATTATACGTACAGATTTGCTTTTAGCAGACGTTTTTATCCAAAACAGTTAATAATTAGTGTTTAAAGAATTTATAAAACCCTTTACATCACACAAGAATTAAAAATGTCTAAATATGACATATGACTTTTTACAATATTAAGGCAAAAATAATATTTTTAATGATAAAACTGCACTATTTCAAAAGCATGATTTACACGCTAAATAATAAGTTGATAAGACACTACAGGCACTAGTAAAATCATTTTGTTTCAAATTTCGTTAGATAAAATAGTGGTTTGGCAAAGCCTGTTTTTCTTCTCCAGATCAAGGCTTAATTGCCCTTACAAAAAATTACCATGGCAACTACCAAAATACGACTGTTAATGCAGTTATACTGAATTAATATGGGCAACTACCCAGAAAAAGTCCTTCTGTTATTTTATTTCATGAATTTAATTTATTCATTATTTTTTTATTTTGTTGGTGGCATGTTTTCCTTCAGTATAGTTTGGTCTCTTGAAAAAATGCTCACAGTGATTGTTTAATAGGGTTTGTGTAATGTTGTTAGCATAGTCAGCTTCATTTATACTCTGCTAATACACATGACATGAACTATATGCGTAAGCGTGCAAGTGTCAACCTCTGTTATTTCAGGAAAGGTGCTTCTTTATGACATTAAATGGATGCATTTATTAAAACACATTACATTCACATACAGCTAATCAAGTTGGCTGTCTTTGGTCAGGAAGCGTATAGCTGGAGGAGGAAGGTCTGTTCTTTCTCTCTCACCATGGTTTGTGATGAACACCTCTCTAACATTCTGACAAACACTTAACATCTCACAGAGCTTGTAGCTCATGTTGTGAGGCCTGTGTTATATCACGTCTCTCCTGGTAAAACAGGGAGGCAGTCTGTGTGTGTGTCTCATCCCCAGCCGCTGCTACACTGTACTGTGTAAACATGCCAGGATCTTGGCTGAGAAGAGACACAGGAGTCTACATTGCGGGAAATTAATTCTCCAGCGCTGTTGATGTTTCAGTGTAACATCACTCGCGTGAACCGCCCACAGTTCACTCTTAACTCACCATAGGACATGTACATGAAAAATCACCAGATTGGCTGACATTATCTAACTTTGCATGTTGGGATGCATGCAGTCGTATTTGTTATGAACATAGATAACTCACAGCTTTTTTTCTGTCTGTCTGGTGCACTTTCTTGAACTGGCAAGCTTTAATTAGTTTGTCTGACTTTACAAAACTTCCTTGTTTTTATGACTCTAAAAAGCTGTGTTTAGAAAGCACTGGTTTTATACCAGGTTAACATTCTGAAGCTGAAATAATCATAGTATTAGCCAAGTTAGTGATATCACATCTTTGAATGAGTTTTGAACAACTTGTGAACTTAGTAAACTGCAGAGCAGAAGTGTATATTCTGTTTATTTAGATTCTATAAAGGTTGATTTAAAAATGAGGATTTATAGATTTAAAAAATTAGTTATATAAAATGATTTATAAAAAGTGATTTATAAAGGATGATATATACAGGATGATTTATACAGGAAGATCATTATCATGCGTGCAGTAGTCTCTGTGCTGATGACAGTATATCCCTCTATAAGAGAGTCTTGAGCTATAATCTTGTGTTCTCCTCATGATCTCTGCCAGCATCGGCTGCATCTCTCAGACTCTAACTACAGAGGCTGGTGAATTGCTTGGATGACTGGTTTTCATTATGTGTGGTGGTGATAATGTCTTTTGTTGCCATGGACAACACATTCACACTTAGTCAAAGTAAACTGTGCCTGGATGATCAAACTTTAACATAATTGTTTTTTAATGCTGTGTGAAGAAGCACACACATTGTTTTTTTAATGCTGTGTGAAAAAAAGTTTTGTGTTCTAGCTCATTAGTTTTGAATAAACCTATTGGTGGCACACATGATGATATGCTCCTTATGTTGTTTTTAGCCAGGTTGATATGTAGAGCACAATCTGTTCTCTACTTACTTTTTCATAAGTGTGCTCTCGTCTTCTGATAAACACATCACAGAAACAATTTATTTTTCCATTCATTGATGTGACCCAGAGGCCTTCACTCTCTTTATTGACATGACTGATTTGTTTCCTTGTGTGATTGAACACTATTGAAACAAGCTTGTTTATCATGGCTGTACATCACAAATGTTCAATGTTAAACACAGCTTGGTCAATAATCACACAGCCTTAAAGCCCAGTGTCCTGTAATCTATAACAGATATGTGCCATAGACTGCACATATCCCGCTAAGCTTTAATAGGCTCAAGTTTTTTATTTGATAAAATGTATACCTAGTAAAAAGCTGATCATATTACTGAAATAGCTTAATATTGATGTGTTATAATTAGTTTAAGTTTAGACTAAGCAATTTTATTTTTATTTTTTCATTGAGGATTAAAATATGAGGGTTTTACACTTGAATTTGCTAAAATATTTAAATGCACAAAGAGAAGTGCTGTAAATGTAGGGCTGTAAACATTCAAGTGATTATCTGTGAGCATCTCTGTTTCATATCAAGGTAGAAAATGCTGCTTATTCAGAGCTAACAGCTAATAAAGTTTAATAATGTTTTACCTCAGGAATCATGAAGATGTTCAGTAACTAGCTCGCCTGAAAGGTAAATTATTATAACAGTCTTCAGCAAACTGAATATATTTATTATCCTAAATAATCGCCTGTCCATCACATTCATGATCGACTCAGAGCCAATAATTATATCCATTGTGGTGCTTTCAGTTTGCACTGATTTATCCTGAAGTGTATTGGGGCTTTTTTCACAGTATTGTTTGTCAGTAGTCCTTCACGTTCTGCTGAGACATGAGTTTAAAGGGGCCCGTCGACCCTGTATTTCTTTATATAAATGTTAATTTACCTGGGGCCATATAAATGTAAAGAGAACGTGGGAGACAAATCTTTTTTTTTCCAAATGTGGTAATGAGAGAAAAATAAGAGAGACTTACTGTGCTACACAAACCACATTAGTCATGACAATCAGGCAACATCAGATGGCTATGTCAGCATGAACAAAACCAAATAATTTGAGCTTTATGTGAGTTGATGACCAACAGGCTTGATAACAGTCTGTTTAATAATGATTGCATTTGTCGTACACTAGCTTGCTGTTACTGGCATACTTTAAGTTTAAATATCTCAATTGCGTGTACAGTTCACATTAGACAACACTGTTTCACTGTTCTAAACTTTGCCATATCATGAAAAATCCATTTAAAAAAAAAACATTTGCCAACTCTCAAATGAGGGTAGCACTATTTTAAATATATTGCAAATGTAGCAACTAGTTGCTTGGAAACCATATATTCCATACATCCCCAAAGCAGCTGAAATGCAATTAGCCTCACAGCCTTCAGTCATACAGATTAAAACTTACAGCTCTAGTCTTCAGAGTGAGGAAGAACAATAATAGACTGAATGACATACCAGCCAATGGCAGTATTTTGTCCAATATATAATGGCATGCCAATATAATGTCGTAAGGCCTGTCATCAAACACCTAAAGAAAACCTGAAGATTTAAAGATTCTTTGAGATTTTAACAGGTGAAACCATGTTCACAGTGTATTTAGCTCTGGCGTTTTGTAGCGATCACATCCTTATCAATGCTTAAGCACTCCTGAGTTGGGCCAACCTTTTTGTTTTAGTATATACCTTTAGCATGTTGCTGTAAGGTGGTGCATGAGAAATGCAAATGCAAATTGAAATGTACATCTTGGAATAATAATAAAAAAAACATTGGCTTGTTTCCATATTAGGTTTGTTTTTACTCGTTGTTTGTATTTAGTACATGAAGCACCATTTCTAGCAGGCAGTGTTCCAAATTGCATTCTTGCCATCTGCTAATATGATCTCATGCAGTATGTGATGCTAGTGCACTTTGTAAGCCTTTCTGCATAGTGTAAATGATTGCATCGAGTGAGATTGATTAATACCAGTTTAATATCTATCTGGGACACAATGTGTCTAAACTCCTAGACACCTTGTATCAAAGCCACAGATAGAACAGACTGCAGGTTGAGATATTGATTATATGTCTCTTGTGTTGAATTACTACAAAGGAACTGTTAATCCAGCAGTGTCCTGCGGTCCTCCAGAATCTAACAGCAACACTAATGAAACATACCTGAACAGGCTAACAAAGGTCTTCAGGATTACTTGACAGTGAGGTTAA
Source organism: Yasuhikotakia modesta (assembly GCA_036877545.1). Lineage (NCBI taxonomy): Eukaryota > Metazoa > Chordata > Actinopteri > Cypriniformes > Botiidae > Yasuhikotakia > Yasuhikotakia modesta. The sequence goes on along the minus strand of JBAJNP010011919.1, from coordinate 7,919 downwards.
ACTCCTGAGTTGATGTTAAACCCTGCAGAACAGAGGCCCACCAGGAGGACCACCTCAGTGTTTAAGAGTTCACAGGTCATCATAGCTGGTATGGAACAACAAGATCATAAATGAATGAACTCCAGTGTCATTTGGGACACAGCTGATGTTTTTTAAAGTTGTGAACTTGACAATAACTGAACCTGCAGTCTAAATTGAAAGTAACTGAACCTGCAGTCTAAATTGAAAGTAACTGAACCTGCAGTCTTAACTGAATGTGACTGAACATACAGTCAGAATCTGTAACTGAACTTGCAGTCTGAATCAAATGTGACCAACCTGCAGTCTGAACTGAATATGACTGAACCCTTATGTCTGAATCTGTGAGTGAACCTGCACTCCAGTAAATGCTAATAAATGCCAAAGGATAGCTGGGTTAACATTTTGGAAACACTATAGATAACCTAACACATGCTGGCAGGTTGGTGTTATTGCAATGCACAGTTTAAGATACTGTACACATTCAAAACTTTGTATTTACTAGGCATGTTGTTAACTCAAATTGTTGAGGTAGGTGTTACTCTGTATTGCATCAATGAGGCAGTTGAGATTCAGGTGGTGAATCAGCTGCTTTTACAGCGGATCACAGTGATGAATGAAGTCAACAGAAACAGAACTAACCTCTAGGCTCCAAATGTTTTTCCCACCATCCCTCACACAGTCCTGCAAGCTCAAGACAAGATGCCTGCTGGGAAGATACTCCATGATCCAGGAGACCACTGGGACATCTGCCCACTCCTTGAGCTTGTCTTGAGCTGGTTTGAGTGAGTTTTGGGAAACATGTAATCTGACTGTTCTCCACACCTCATGTTTCTTCAGGAAGATGTAGAGCCAGAGGTCAAAGATCATATGCTGGTCAACTTTTTTTTTCCTAGCATGCATTTCTGTCGCCACAAGGAGAAAGTGCACCAGATGTTACAGACAGTGCACACATGCGCCCAATATCCATCGAGCTGTGTGAAAATAGATTTGTATTAGTCACGCTTGCAGCAGGAATTAAATTTTATACCTTTTAACATTTGTACTGACAGAAGAATTCTCAGCTCGGCTTCAGACCCTCAAAGCGTTTCATCTCTTCCTCTCTTTAGCGCACCTGCTCCTCCAGGTTTGTGCCCTCAGCGCTTCTGACACATGGGCAGTTCTGAAGCTGTAAATGTGCTGAATTAATTATTGCTGTCATATCAGGCTGATGAGTTTGCTAACTTCAATTCATCATTAAATATCAATTTTATCTATCCATGTATTTCAGGAACTTCCAGGAATTCCAGGAACTGCTTTTATTAAACATGAGCAACAACATTAATAAAAGCCAATTATCCAATTATCAAAATTTAACTGTATAGTAATATTTATGTCTCTAAAATATATGGCTAGTTTATTAGAATGACTGCACACGAAAATATGATGAAGAACTTTGACATTTAGGTGTTTTGTAGGAAATTGCTATTAATAATGCTCTGCTATTAAATTAGCTTGAAAAGTTCTTTGTCTTTAAATCTTTATCCATTAAGCACTAAAGATTGGAAACTCATGGCAATTCATTGTTAATGTAACCTAATGAAGGGCAGTTTATAATGATTGGAGGTTCACACGCCGCATGTCCTGCTGTTGTAAGGAGGAAAGTGAGCAGGTGATTTAGTTCTTAATGTGGATTAATCACACGTGCTTGGCAAAGAACAAGAGGAGCATCACTTCACAGCCGAGTGGTTGAATCCTGATGGAGTGAAGCTCTTTCAGGAGGAATGAGGCTGCTCCTCTGTGACCTGCATAAGGATTAAATCTCAGATCTTTGGAGAAGAACCTGCCAATCATCTCAGGGTGGTGATAGTTTTTGTGGGAGATTGTGGGGAGCATCGGTTTTTCTAGAGAGTTCTTTTGAAAAAGCAGCTCACTGATGCGTCTCTTAACAATGGGAGCGTGTGTGCATCATATTCTCCAGCACTTTAGCAGGTAACCCGGTAACTAATCTGTGCGATTCACATTTATAAGAGGTAAATCTGTGTGCCTGTCGTGATCTACTTATGCAAGTGGGCATGTCTCTACTTTTTTTTCAGTTCTTTCTTTCTGTTTCATTTGTTTTTCTGCAGACAAAGATGAAACAATGAACCGTAAGCTACTGTACTATGATAAATATAAATTTAAAGAAAGATTCAGATTGCAGTTACCGTCCAACCAGTAGCCTTGTAACGTATAAGATAAAAAAATATAAATAACTCAAGTGGCTATTTTTATTTACTTTTACATGTATACATTTTAGTAACTTCAAAAAAAAATTTGTTCACTTTAACATTAAAGAGACATTCACAAAGTTTAAATTCCAAAGAAATATTTTGCTTTATTCTTGACTTATAGGTTGTAGTTTTGGAAGGTTCTATTGAGTTTCACTGAGTGAATAAAAATGATGGTTTTAGATACATGTTATCTTTATATAGTCCTTAATAACTACCAGAAGCAGAATAACACCAATGCCTACCAATGTTCCTATAGAAACATAGCATGATGGCCTGTTAATAATAGGAGACTAATATGTGCTTTCTCCATTCATTCTATATCTTAACAATAAGACACATAAACCACAGTAATGGTAATAATAAACAAACACATCATTAAATTCAAAGATGTGCTCTAAATATAGAGTGGCAACAAACACCACCTTGAAAACAGAAAAATATAAACAATTGGACTGTAACACTGTAATTTCTGTAATCTCTTCATGCTGTGGTGCATGCTGGGAACTCAAGTATGTGAACATGATGTCATAGTTTTTAGTGTTGAGTGTAGGTTTTCTGCGTTTGAAAATAAATTACAAGTTCAGCCAAGAAAAACATAGATAACTGAGTTCAATTCGGAGCAGAGTTTCTTTAAACTAAAAAAATTGACTGTGACCAGCTGTGTCGGAAACAGCTCCTACCCCCGTATTCTGTATTTCCTGTATTAATTTATACGAGACGAATGAATGAAAACTAGTACACAAATTTGAGCACTTGAGTGTGCTGGAAGGGCTGTGGGTGCCACCTTCTGCTGAGATGAGATAGCGGCCAGCGAGTAGCTTTCGAGGGTATATTGTTAAGTTGTTTAGCGTGATGTGATGCATCAAGTCAATAATGTTTGATAATTTAGGACACCACTACACTATAATTTAGGACATCACTACAAAATGCTGTTCCCTCAGAGGCACTATCAAAGAAAATTATCAAAGGAAATCATTTTGACTGATCCCTCCATTTAAAACAAACGAAAGTACTTGGCAAATGTCTGTAGGGCAGGATTATACACTGTCTTTACAATTTCTGTGTGTTGAGATCTGTTATGAATGTCTGATCTGAAGATAGCTCTAATACAATATTAGTTTGGATATTTGCTAAGTCTTGTAATGCAGGATAATGAACTGTATATGTGTGGCTTTAACCGCACAGCCCCTTATAAGACTCCACCCACTACATAGTTTAGAGACAGTGTTCTTCTATAAGTCAACAAAATGTTGAAAGTGTTTGTTTGGTTTTGTATAACTGCTTATTTGTCAATAGCTATTGTTTATTTATGTTAATGTAAAGTTTAGGTACAGCTCTTTGCCAAGCTAATAATAGGAAAAATATAACTATATGTTTTTTATGTTGCAGTGTACTGTTTTCCCAAAGATTAATTCTGATATAAATATTTTTGCACGATTTATTAAATATATTGCCTAATTAATGAATTTGAATTGGGCAGCAAATTAGCTTTTTCTAAAATTATTGTTGTGTTGTTTGTGTTCAATGTCCTTCCTTAGATCTGAAGGTCCAGTCAAAACACTGATGAGGGTCTTGCAGATTTATTTTTAGTAAAGGAATGTTAAAATGTATCAGAATATGTGGTTCTGTCTCTCACAGCATGCAAGTTGAGTTCCAGCCAGTGTTGATTTGTGTAATGTTGATAAAATAGGAAGTTGTGACTCTGTGGTACTTTTTTGATTTAATCAAAAATGAATCATGCTGTCTGAAAGCATCAGATACAGTAACTGGCTCACTACGGTATAAGACCATTGAGTGTCAGTTGTATGAAATAGACCTTGAGTGTTTGTTGGAATCAACAGTAATTTTCTCATTCTGCCAGAAAATAATTGTTCTGAGCTCATACTTATTACAGAGTTATACTGAGCTGCTGTAAATATGCTGCATTTTGGCTGGTGTGTCACATTTTACAGTCTGAAGTGAAACCGAGGTCACACTGTGAGATACAATAATTCAACTGCCATTACAGGAAATGGTGTGCTTGTAATTTGCTATATATATTCATTTATGAAGGTAGGTTCAAGAAAAGGGTTTATTAACTGGAATTTTCAGAGGTTTTAAAAGAGGAAACAGACTGTTTTGAAATACTGTTCAATATGCAAGCCACACAGCAATGTCAGTAAGCCATATCAGATATATTATTGGCTTTCTGCCTCAACTCTCTTTTGAGATGGGAAAGAATGCAAATTTAATTTCCCTACCATGGAAAGATTTTTTTTTGTTTTCCTTTGGTCAAATCAACAGCAATTATACAGGGGATGAAGTAACTATAGTGGTTTTTCTGGCATGTAATCACAGATGATTTTTGAAACTCATTTGATGCTCATGCCAAGCAATTTGTCTGGACAAGCACAAATATGTCATGTCATGGGTTTGTTTTAAGAAGAAATATCTTTCGCCTGTCAGTGGGTTAACTTTGCTTATAATAAAGCAAAAGAATAAAAAATAGCTAACAGATTAAATAAACCAAAACCATGTTTACCTATGTTGTGACGAGTCTACTTTAGGAAGACTTTCCCCCACCATTAAAGTATGAATGCAACTTGTATCTCTAACAAATCCAAATATTATGATTCTGAATAAGAATCAATTTTGTGTGTAATGTGAATGTGGTGTTCAGCCGCTGATTTGACCACATTAATTTAGAACAATCCACACCTTATACAACAATGTTACTCACTTATTGAGCTGGTCAGAAGTAAACTGATATTGTGCCTCTCTTTCTTTCTTGGTCCAGTAATACTTGAATCTGCATGTGCAGTAGTACAGGATTAAGTGAATTAGTGCAGCATTTTTATCTGGTTTGCAGAGTCAGTTACTTGCATGTCAATTCCTGATTGGTCACTATAATTCAGAATGCTGCTCATTTCTTTCTCATCTGAGAGCGGCTGCTCTCAGGGGGCAGTTTAATCAGTCAGGAGCATTCCAGCTTTGTATTGACTCTTTTAATTGAATAATTGTACAAATCTGTTGAAGTGGCTAAAATAACGCAGATAGACGTTTGCTGAAATTGGTCATATAATTGGTTTGAAGGGCATTCCAGATTTTATAATGAACTCTGAGATAACAGGGGTTTGCTGGCTGTATACGATGCAGAATGGGAATGTATGAGCTTTTGTATTTTTGTATTAAAGTTCTTTTATGGGCTTCATAAATGTAACTTGCACAACTGGCTATTTATCAGTCCATTATGACACTTGACGTCTGAGCTGCATTTCTCTTTGAGATGTCTGTGCAGTAACTCTGCCTCAGCCCTGCTGAATGAAACAGTATTAATAATAGTCGCCTTACATGTGCCTCACAGCCTTTGAAGCTGTTTGTCAATTATGTTTACCCTGACAGTTCCTGAATGAATTCTCATGATAGTTTAACATGTATTCTGTGAAGGCCCTGTGGACTGGGCCAAAACCAACTATATACCTTTTAATACATTTTAATATACATTTTTACATTTTAAATGCTTCATATTAGTCATAGGGAGTTCTGACCTACACAGGGTCATGTGATGCTGTGTGCTTTGAACAAATATTTTTGCTAAAATTAAATAGTCATATCTTTTTATTATCACTTGCTTAAACTTGGTGAACAAAACAAAAAGATTATTCATAACAAATGAAATCTGGTTAATGTAATATATTACATTATGTAACTCTTAAGTGACAAATAAAAAAATCAAAATAATAAAGTTTTTAAAGCTGCTGAAAGGCTTAAAGTTCTTTTTATAAAAATGATGAAACATGCCTTACATGTTCCTCTCACAAGCTCTCACAAGAATCTTATTTAACATCTATTTCAGAAACATTTGCATTATTAACACCCAGCAGACAACAACAGACATTGATCTGTCTGGTCAAAAACCTGGAGGTACTTCAAGTGGCGAGATTTCCCTCTTTAATTGGCGTCTGGTTTAATCAGGGTGACAGAAAGGCAATTCCAGTGTTCAGGAGCTCCGCAATCATTTGTTGTATGTTGCCATGAATAACATTAAGACAGCTAATCAATAAGAAGATTAGAGTTGATTTAAGTGACCGATCAGCTGCTTGGATCAGTGCCAGTCTCAATTTCAGCCTTGTTCCAGTGTCTCCCAACACATATTAAATGGATTTGATTGAAGTGAACTGGGTTGCTCAGATTTCAGGAAAACACGGGAAGCTTTTAACTTTTTTTGCTCGATAGCAGATTAAAGATCGCCTTTGTTTTTATAATATTGAATATTCATCGCACAGCTTCGGAATAATAGAGGACAACATCTGCTCGGCACTGGCTCTCCTCCAGCAGAATTATTATCTTAACAATCATGTTTATCACGTGGGAGTTTGTCATTATGTTATTGGTGAGAGTGTTGTAATTACCTTCAAATTGAAGCCTTCCAGAACAGCAGTGGGGCGATCATAGTGCCACCCTGCACGTGCTGTGGTGATGTTGTCATGACATGAGTGATGAACTGTTTTCTTTACCTTGACTGTTGAGTAAAAGGTTAAATTAGTTAACCTTTTATCACACAATGGATAGCAGATATCATCATATATAGTACATTTTCTTGATGCCGTTCAAGAAATCTAAAACCATTTAGTTACCCAACCTCTCAAATATTTAAATAAAATTTAAGTGGCTTTATGAGACACTTTTTCAGTAATACTTTTTCACTATTTGTTGGCCAACACAACAGAGCTGTGTGGCCAACACAACAGGAGGGTGGTCTAATGTTTTGTTCATTGCATTATTTTGGGTCTGTTTTTCTCCTATTGTGTACAACTAGACCATAAACTCATTTCTTTAACCATAATAGCTCTGTAGATTCAGTAGTACACAAAAGACCTTCAGAGACCACTAACTCAAGTTATTAGATATGTCATAGACATAATAAGCATTGACAGGTTTCATATTGTATTGACAAAAATTGTGTTTATGAAATTTTGGCCAAACTGAAACAAAAAGCAGCAGTAACATGCTGTAAACAGCAGGAGTTATTGTGTATGCTCTGTGCTTAAGGGATTAGAGACAGGTGCTTTCATTTTTATGATTTGAAATATGAATCTCTTTTCTCTGTTTTGGTAAGATTGGTCTGGTCTTTCCAGATGTTGCTGGAAACTGAAAATAGTCATGAGAGACTCATCTGTGGGCTGAGCCAGAAACGAGTCTGACAAAATGAATTTGCATGTTACCCTAAAAAACTTGTGTGAAGCACTTTGACACAATTACTGCAAAGGCTTCTGGGAGTGATTTCTGTGGAAGTCTTATATAATCTTAGCACTTTGCATCGGGGGTTAATTTGCACATTTTTAACAGGTGACTTCCATTAAAAACTCATGCTGACAGTGAGGAACAAAATGGCTATAATTAATATTTGCTGAGTGGCACTTAAATAATTCTGAAGCACTTCATGACACTTTCTCTGCCCTGGTCAGGCAGAATCTTGGGGAACTTCATTACATGTAAAGTTAGCATAAATTTTCAGTTTTTGTTTATATATGTTAAAAATCAAAGTCAGTCAGGGGATTCAGACATATTGTGAAAGATTCCCTTCATTTACACTTCATTTACACATTTACATTTAGCAGAAGCATTTATTCAAAGCAACTTACAAGGTGAGGAAAACAATAAAGCAAT
>JBAJNP010011916.1:0-14086 GCA_036877545.1 Yasuhikotakia modesta | reverse complement strand
AATTCATGCCCAAGTAGGTCTGAAATTCTGCCTGATTGAAAAACTCTTTTCACCTGTTCTAAAGCATTCAAACACTTCAAACGGTGTTCATTTGCGATGCCCTGGGTGAACTGTACAGTCAGAAAACCTCTAAAATATTAGCCTATTTTCTCACTGTACACTGAAGCTATAATGATAAATCATTTTTTCATCATTTCACTTCAGGGCCTGCGTAATATGTTGCTATGGCGACCATATATTCCAATAACTCATACGAGTCTAGCGAGAGTTATAATATGGCATCTGATGTGATACCTGTATCGACACCCTTACCGTTAATGAAATACCGTTTTCTTATATAGCGGTAAATTAAAAATTGTTTCTTTAATGGCTAACAGATCAAAGTCCTGAACACATCAAAGATACGTTTGCCAATTTGCTCTTTTTATAAATATCTAATTTAACATCTTCCGCATTACGGTTAAAAAAAATGAGTGTAGGTGAAAATAGTGCAGTTTGGTCATTAAACCGTCTAGCCTTCAAAATGTAAAAAGTAAAACTTTAATGACTAAATCTGAAGTGCAGAAACCACCGCTCAACACCTCCGCGCCACTCGCTGCGGTGAAACACGTTTTATTCTCTTTTATTTACACGCTTGATCTTGTAATTGAGAGGCAGAGGGGTCAAGGATGTTTTTTCCACTCTGGTGAGATACAAACATCCGGTGTTGTATTGAAAAAGCAATCACCTCCATCCGTTCAGCCACATAACTCTCTTCATGTTATTGATAAACAGCCAGCACTCATTACGACTCACTGGAGATTCCTTTCTGCTTGATGAAACAACTGGGAAGCTCGACCGGGAACAACCGGGATGCACGGAACGCTGTGACTACGGATCACAGACACTTTTAAGCCTAATTTTTTAAAAATGTTTCTAAATGTGATATTTGGTAATGATATCACAAACGACCTGTACTAAACTGTATTGTTAAAAAGTTCAATTTTAACTTACTAAATAACAAAATTATGAATTATTATACAACAAAAGTGAAATGTTTTGATTACATAGTGCATTTTATAATTATTTCACAAAGTTTTTTAACAATTACTTTTATAGTTTTATTTTTACATGTTTAGATATAGCTTTGAATGCTTTAATGACAGTACAAAACCTTGCTAGGAATGCGCTAGCAACACAATTACAACGTTGCAGCAACACACACTTATAAGCATGCAAAAATACATATGTATATGATCAACAAAAATGCTGACAAGCGGTATTAAAACCTTTGCGTCACGACTTTTAAAGAAACGTTTTTGCAACCTGCGCTAGCTGGGCTGAGACACCTTAACCACAGACACCACAGAGACCTACTTTCCCGCATTTGGGCTCAGATGTCTCTTTAACTTAATCTGGGCTGTCTGCAGGATGTCAGAAAGGAGCTGTTGTTTGGCTAAAGACAGAAAGGAATCTATCCAGTAGCTGTGAAACAGCTTTTTGGGCCGTGTGAGGCTCAGGTCAGCGTGAGCACGGATTTGTGCTGGCTGGCCGCGGCACCAGTCAAAGAAGAGATGAAAAACAAGATAAATCCGGCTGGAGATCAGCCTCCCCCACAGACAGATGGAGAACAATCAGCTCGGCTCTCGTGTATGTGGAATTTATTTTCATAAGTCAGAAGAAATAACACTCTTGCAGTACAATGTTGTGGTATTAGCGTCTCGCAGGGAACGCTAGTTCCAATGTGCTATGAGGGTTCGCTTTAAATTGAGTTATGCTGAGAATAAATATGAACACTTCAATCAATGCTTTGCAAGTGTAAAGTATGATATGAAAATCTATAACTAATAATTTACAGTATATACATTGTTTTGCCCACTGTTGGTACCTGTGCCTATAGTACTTTGTTTAGCCTAATTTAATGGGCTATATAATGGCACTATCATTATTAATGTCTTCATTTATTAATTTGTGTAAATAACTGTAACTGAAAAGAAAACAACAGCAATGAAATTAAATGGATGATGGCAGTTTTTCAGCTAACAATTTACATTTCTAGGAACATTCAAATTGAATAAATAACCAAAAAATTGAATTACTTCATTTACTCACCAACATGTCAAAGCAGCTCAGATCACTTGCTTGAATAGTCTGTAAAAGAACAGCGTTAGTTTTTTCTAAACATCACCTTTGCGTTCCATTTAAAAAGGTGTAGGTGGTTTGATAGCGAGACAAGGGTGCATAAATTTGGCAAGCTAACCCTGTAAAGTGAAGTCAAACAGCTAAATAAATCGCTCTTAATGTGATCATTATATAGCTTGACCCTGTGTTGCCAGCACTTTATTTTGTAAGTGGGGGTGTGACCAAAACAACCCAGGTTGACTCACCTTTTACCACCTCAGAAATAACATGACAAACGCAGGCACATTTATCTAATTTTCCCTGTCAGTGATTGTGGGTGTCTTTAAGCCCTGGAGTCTGTTTGATAAGAATTTGATTACTGTTTCTTCTTGCAGAAAATGAATACTGATGGCTACAGGCACCAAAAACTCCTTATCTGGGATTCTGGCTGCTGTCGTGTGCCTGTTTCATTTCCCTCAAGGAATGGATGCGGGAACAGTGGTTACAAAACAATCAGAAATAAATATCATTAATTTGTGCAACTACGTTCGATAAGAAAAGCAACGAAACTGTTGAAATTAGTTATATGCCCCCAAAATGCAAAATGTAAGGTGTACAAATTGCATTGTTTCATTTTCTGGTTTGCTTTGCACATGGGGGAATGAAAATTATGGGGGAACTGTAATTAGCAAATGCTTTCTCAAGTGACCAAACAACAAATAAAATAATTATTTCTATATAAATTATACATTTGTATTTCTTCTATAAATTATATTTAACAAAAATAATCATACTTTAAAACTGTTTTCCCAAACACTCCCCTCTTCTATTGGTCAGTCAATCTGATAGCTCCGCCCTCAAACTCAAGTCATTGGCTAAACCAATGTCATGATGGAACAGTTGCTAAAATAAACAGAGCAACATTATAAAAACACAACAGTGTTCTGGAAAGTCCAACCAGCCAGTTGCTTACCTATAGCTGTTTGCTTATAGCTGTTTACTTATAGCTGCTTATCTATAGCTGTTGGTGAGACAGCAGAAATGTCACCTGTGGAAAAACTGAGACATACCGGCACAATTTGTTGGGTATAGAATGTTCTTCCTATCATTGTAATGGCTGAAAGTTTAAACAGAGTTTGTAAACTTGATTTTGTTTTTGTGTGGTTTGCCATCCATAACAGCTCCAAACAGGATAGTTGAAGTATCACAAGAGCTTGTCTCTATTAACAAGAGAAAAAACATTCTCAGAATGTGCCTTCTGGGAAGAGGGAATGTGTAGCTTTGTGGTAATAGGTTTGGACACAGTTATGTACCAAACCACATAGCCTGTGCTTATCTTGGCTGAAGAGCTTTCAGTCCTGTAGGACGCGTACGTCTGGGGTTCAAGAGAAGGTTTGTGAGACGTCTGCTTGTCACACAACGTGCAAGATTGCAAGTGCTGCAAAGTTTCACTATCTGTAACTTTCTGAGCCATGGGATTTTTGTGGGTTCAAATTCAGGTCGATTCACTGATATCAAGATATGATTAACAAAATCTGGAGAAAGCTATTGTTGGCGCTGCCCTTTATTCAGCACCACTGCCAGGATTTTGTGAGCCAATCACCTGAGCCGACAATGCAATGTGACTAATCAGTTGTTTTTGGGCCAAATTAGTATAATTACAGCACCTACCAGCTGGGCCTAACTGGACTTTGCTAACCAGGCATACCTTGATCTCCAGAATTTTATAGAAGCGGCCACTGAACAACTACCAAAACTAATCTCAGCCTTTGTCAAAAACATTGTATGATCTTAATTGAGTCTTAATTTTTTATTACATACCCATAACTTTCGTTTCATCAGCATTTTTTGATTTGAACAGTTCAGGAAAACATAATTCTTCACCTTCCTAAATGAACAAGGCTGTGGTTGTTTACTCAGAGCAGATCGCCGGGTGAAACGCACGTGGGCGCATCTCCCAGGACGTCGGAGAAGTTCGAGAAGAAGATATTGCTGGGAGCGATCCCTGCTCAAACACAGTGAGGCCAGCGTATCTCACCCAGAAAGAACAAAAAGCCCCCAAAATGTTCTTGAGGAGAAGAGCACGGCTAGAAGTGCCGTAGGGTCGCATGCTGTACTCGGTCATAAAAATGGAGCCGTGTAGATGAGAGGATATCGCTGTAATTTGACATTTGCGGTCGGAGATGAGCTTCCAAATGGAGTGGGTTCTTGAGAATTGCAAATTGCACAGCCTCCTTTGGATGGGCTCCCATGCTCTTTTTCCAATCCACTTCCAATCGCTCATTGCTCACCTCCGGAAGGGCTGGCGTCGCTTATTCCTCAGCTGGGTAGGTTTTGTGCATCTCATGCACTCCACGCAGCCTTAATGGAAAGAGCCGCCAATGTTATCTGTTCCAGCATAGAGGCGGCCGTTTTATTCTCAGCGCGGGGAGAAAATGTTTGTCGCTCCGCAGATCAGCCATTTTTCTCTGCATCTTATTTTATATTCCACGATTCCAAGACTTTTCTGTAAGAAATAACAGAGGTGTTACAGAGAGACTATATTATATAATGTAAAAACAAAAATAAAGCATAATTTAAAAAAAAGCTTATTTAATTTTTTTATATATGCAAATTTGTTTGCAAAAAATGCTAATTTAACCTTTAATTTAAAAATGTAAAGTCTAATTTAACATCTTGGGATTTATCAACATTTTTCAAGGATTAAACACCTTTTGCTTCGACTTCACTTTGACTTCTTATTGACAAACAAAACTTTCTTGACTAAAAAGCATTTATTTTATAAGATTGCAGAACTGTATATTGCAGAACTGTACAGCATGTCTTTGAATGTCTTTTCCAGCCGGCAGATGTAATAGTGACATCTTCAGCGATTATGAAGCACTAATTTGTTGTCTCCCTGTTTTATAATGTGTTTGTTAGTGTGTTTCCACACAATGGTGGAAAGCCATTTAAGTAATTAGAGGAAATGGCCACTGGAGATCCTACAGCAATATTTGATCTCCCTCCTTTCTTCACCTCGTACACAAACAACGTTCTTATCAACACATCTCGCAGGGACAATGAGAGCTCTTATCGCTGCAAACAAACTAAAGAACAACAACAGGACAACGCTGAAAGTGCCGTCTGCTCTCTTTGTTATGACGACTGAAAGCTACTGACAGAAACTAATGAACAGTCATTTTGTATGAACATGTCAAAAGCACTGAAAAAACTTTAAATTGACTGTAAATGGTGATTTTTTTTATGCTAGATTATGAAGCACATTTTATTAAAAATAAATAACTGCTTATAAAAATTAGTATAACAAAGTATGCAAAATAACTACAGATTCAAAATAAAATTGTCACCATTTATTTACAATAATGTTGTTCCAAAACTACTGTTTTCCTTCTACTGGCTCTATTTGTGTAATTTTCGAGCTTGACAATTTACTTTCATTATATGGATTGTAAAAAAAAAAACATTTTATTCCTTGAAATAAAGAAAGTCAAATGGGTTTTCAAATGACAAGAAGTTTTAATTTTGGATCAGCAGTTCCTTTAAGAACTGACCTTTGTTCTTTTAAACGGATACGTGGTTGTCGGTGCGAAAACATCTAGAAGAAAAATGCGGTGCGTATCTGTCATGTTCAGTTCTTGAAAGATGAAAATGATAAAAGATGAAAAGAACTAATGAGGCTGTTCAGACATGTGACTGAGCAGATAAATTAATCACTTGTTGTTCTTGAAAAACTGCAACCTATTTAAATGAGCTTTTCTTCTCAAGCTTTGCTCACTAAAATTTGTCCAGTGCTTGTAACCCATCTGTCTTCTTCAATGCACAATAAACAAAGAAAATCACTTGTGTCTTTTAATGCCGAAGATAATCATAATGGTGTAAACATGCAAATTAGCAAAACTATTGTAGCGTTTGCTTCACCCAACAACACATGTCAATATGTTGTGAATATCAAGTGTTTATGCTACTAGTTGTTAAAAGGAAAACCTACTGTGGTATCAAATGTTTCTTGCTACCAGACCATCTTAGATTAGCATGTTTTTGCTTAACCAACCTGTTGACCTGTTGAAACATATCAAGTCAGGTGGTGGTCAACCAGTTTGGTCTTTGTGCTGGTAAAGCTTTTGGTTAAGGTTGGTTAAGGTTATTTGCAATGCTGTGTTTTACATCAGGATAGTTTGAATAGTAGTCAGCTAATCTAACACACAATGCTAAACTTCCATGAGGTTCAACTCTACACCCAAAGCCACTACAGTAACTTACAGTAAACATGCATCCAATTTTGTCCTTCTTCTGCAACCTCATCTTCACTTTCAACAAATTAAACTAAGTCAAATACTTGCCTTGAAACTTTATTTTGTCTGCAGACCTATATGTGCTTATCCAACAGTTCTGGGCATGACAACACTTTCATTTTGAAGTAAACAAATCACATCGTTCCTAACACTCAATCTCAGCAAATCACGCGTTTGAGATCCGCCAACCATGCAAACGTGTGGAGACACTCCGCAAAGTTGGATTCAGTGCATTATCTCCAGGATTCCAACCGGGGCGAAAGGGAAAAGGCAGCAGCAGGGAACAGATATGAAAGAACCTCAAAAGACAGGAACGCCAAAGAGAAAGAGGCCTGTCAGTCTGGAGGCTCCGGGGACCAGCGTGTCGCCTGAATCCAGTGCCAATACTTGGATAAAAAAACGCAGTATCTTCCTGCTTTGACAGCTCACGTCTCATATCTGACTGACGGGCATCCCAAAACAAGCAGAACCACGGATACCGCAAGAAGAGATGAAATTTCTGAAGCTGTCTTTACCCTGAGAGTTAAATTCCTAATCTTACTAAGACAGAGATGACATTTCGTTTTTGTCTTTGCTTTTATCTATTTTTTCTTTTCTACGGCTGTCACTTTCTTCAAACAGATTGTGGAAAACAAATACCGTGTTTGAAATGTTACAAAGCACTTTGTGGCTCACGTTAAAAAAAACACACTACAAAAGATTCCCTTGTGACAAACCCGTGGTTTAAACGCACAGACGTACAGCTGTGTAAAATGTGATGGTGCACAGCCCAGCATTTAAACTGAACGTCACAAGTGACTGATTTGGAACGCTCTCATAACATCTCCATTAACATCTTTTCGAGAGAGTTGACGTGTTGCAATGCGAGCAATGTGACACTTAATATGCATTACTATGCATAACACATACAAATATTAAGTAAAATTGTATTTATATTAATATTATATTAATTTATTATTTTTATATTTGTATTATATGTATCCGTTCTCTAATGCTTCTTTGTACCAATTAATTATATTTTTTTCGTATAATCAGCACTAAAACTCGCCATCTTGGACGTGTTTGTTTACTGAACTTGTTGCAATGCATTCTGGGTATGCGTATCCCTACACATAAGTGACTAAATATATATATGCTACTACAAATGTGACAATACTTACAATAATTCTGTTTCCTACGTATTGGATTGCCTTCCATTATTTATTATTCACGCCCTGCAAAAATAAAAGGCAGCATTTAAAATCATATAATACTCTTTATGTATTATATTCTGTATAATTTACCACAAAAGTTACAAAGTTATGCCTGCAACAAAACCACACACAGCTGTTTACAGTCTGATAACACAAACTTCTTGCGGCAACACATTTAGCATCTGTTGCAACTTGAGTGATTAACTGTACAACAATTTCACTGCAAAATGAAACTAGGTTTTAAGAACATGGCTCCTGGTTTTTCTCTTCGCCAGTCTGTGCACTTGATGTGACCTTCGTTCAGTTCGTGCTGATGCATTGTGGGAAATCCATCTCTCAGTAAGGTCAGGTCTGCACCAATCGCTGGTCAGCAGGGTTTAATAGAGCCGAGTGGTGACTGGGGCCCCTGAGAGATTAAACCACAGTTTTTACATAATGAGAACAGCTTAATGATGGAATTACAGAGACACTTAATGACATCGTAAATGCCGCCATCAACTATTCCAACTTACCCAGATAATGTATTAACCAAATGTAATTGGGGCATTAAATAATGGTCGGTTTACAAAGCTCATTTACAACGCCGTGACCTGGGAAACCCCTTAGAATTGGTCAATTATTAATATAATGACAACTTGTATTTAAATGATCTGGCATTTAAAATGATCTTGGCTTTAGGAAGTCACAGAAAATGATATTCATAATAAACGCACCAACCTCCCTTAATCGTCTCCAGCAATAATGAAGCAGCAACAAATGCATTCAAACAATATAACATTCAAATGGAATTACTTACAGTCAAGCAATTTAAAGGTAATTTTTAAAGTGTGTATTTAATCAATGTTAAAATACTTTATCCTAGCCTGGCTTAATATGCAGAGACAACCACAGTACAAGTAAGACATTAAATCAAACATTGCTTCAGTTTAAGCCTAACTCAGCAAAATTTGCTCAACCAATAGCATGAATTTGAGGCGGGACTAGCTATTGGTCCAACCAATAAAAAAATAAGATGAAGTCATTATTTATTGGATTGCATTTAGCGTGTAGCACAAAAATGACACTTTTTTTCAGATTCGCCCTCAAATACAACAATGATAAAAAAAATGATGTTTCTACACCAAACTCTTCACAATATCTCAGCTCATCTTGTCTTCAGTCTCCTTAGGCCCATATGTTACGTTCAGTTTGCAGTATGTACGATGTACGCCTCCTTGGGGAAATCTGGTAACACACACCAACCGTCCCCTTCGGTTCCATCTGAAACCCTTTCAAACCTCAAACGACTCCAAACACAAGTGCGGCCGCGGCTCGCCAAAGTCTTCGTTTCGCTCGACTTCAGCGACTTGCGACTGGCAGGTCTGTCAGTCTGATTAAACTCTGAAGGCGTCAGGTAGAACGTCAGATCTTACCGAACGTCTTCCGTCCGCTACTTGGTTTTCGCTCCACGCTCTTATTTTACAAGATCAGATGTTATGTCACAGTAAGGTGCAATTTTCATTAACCTCAAGCTGTGTTATGATTTGAATGCGCCAGCCCTGCAATTAGTTGATTGTGATTGATTGATGAAGTCAGTGGTTTTTTTCTGTGCTCTGTAAGAGTTCAGGTAATTTATTCGGACTCCTCCTTTTTCCTCCCTCCATCCGCAAGTGCATTATTCTCCGACGGGCTCGGCTCGCAGGTTCTCTGGTAGATCTGTTGGCACGGCATGTGGCAAATGCGAACGCTCTCATCGCAGCACGCCCGCCGCCCGCTAAACAGTAATGAAAGGAGCAGGTGATGTCGGACCAAATGCTACATTTGTTTTTTTTCATTTTTCCATTTGATAAAGATTACATTAGCAACATCAATGTTAAATGATTGTTAAATTAATGTATATATGACATAACACCTTAACCCCAATATTATATATATATACACACATGAGAGAGAAATAAATATATATTAAATATATATTTTATATGAGTAAAATAATGAATATTATTACAATTATAAAAAATAAATAAATTGTGTTATGTCAAACAAAAGCTGTTGTTGACACTATCGGGGTGTTGTAACACTTTTGTACTAAACATTTATTTAGATATTTACAAATACACACATTATTAATATCTAAATAAACAGTAAATTAAATATTATACACACACACACACACACACACCTTTAGAGAACATCAGCCAACATTCTGACAACATTACCAGTTAGCTTGTTGGGTTTCTAGCAGAGCTTATTTCCATAAAGAACACTGTGATTAATCTTGCTGTCATGGCATCATGTCTGGGAAAGATTTGTGCTGACATTTGAATACACCCTCAATTTTCACCCCGCAGTCCAGCCCGGCTCACTCAGAACTTTGTATTGGGCTTAGCTACGTTATCACCGCGCTTGATCGATACGTCATCGCCGAGCTGTCAGATAAGAAATATCTGCCACATTGATTCCCCGTTTCTAACCCGGATTGTTTTCTCTGGCCTCTTTTAAAATTGGAAATCGCTTTGGTGGGAATGTTAGAACGGCTCTAACAAAAGGTGAACTATCATCTGGGTAAAGGTTATCAAAGCCGGCACAATATGAAGTTTTTGGCATCTTGCGCCAGCAATTCCGGAGCCGAATATGGAATATGTGACTCCTACAGCAAATGCCAGACAATGGTCAATGCCAATTAGTTTGACACTGTTGTAAAACACGGGCGATGTATCCTGGAAGCGGCCTTTTTGCGTCATGCTTCATGCATTGGTAATGACAAAAGAACTTAAATTGCCTTTCTATGCTGCCCTTGAAATTTTAAATTGCTTGCTCTGTCTCTTTCCATTTTTCTTTTATGCTTTCTACTTCTGCCGGACTCGTGCTCTCTCGACAATATAAAGTACTGCAAAAAAATAAAAAATAGCTGGATGCCTTCAAGAGACGTGCAAGAGTTATTTTTGCTTGGGTTTGATTTATCTAACACATATTGTTTGTTTTCGACTGAGGAGAGAAAGATAAGTGAAACCAAGCGCTATGGGAAAAGAAAAAGTTGGATTTGTATACAGTAGCTCCTGAAAAGTATTTTGACACTTAAAAGACGGTTCAAAGTGAAATACGTCGCAGCGGTCGAGGACGGTCTGTTTAGCTGTATTTAAACCCAAGAGTGTGTTCGATGTAAAAGGCCCTTTAAACGTACACAGCACAGCACTTCATTGTACTCAGAACTGAGACAAAAGAGTCTTAAGAGTTTATTTTAAGAGTTTGTTAAGAGTAATTAGTAAATTGCCAAAAAGATACAGTTCCCACTTGGTATGACATTTTACTTGATATTCGACAGTCTACTACAGTATAAGCTACTATACAAACTACTATATAAGCTACTGCATATGCTACAGTATAAGCTACTACACAGGCTACTGTACAAGCTACTGTATAAGCAACTATACAAGCTACTGCATATGCTACAGTATAAGCAACTACACAAGCTACTGTACAAGCTACAGTATAAGCAACTATACAAGCTACTGTATAAGCTACAGTATAAGCTACTACACAAGCTACAGTATAAGCTACTACACAAACTACTACACAAGCTACTGTATAAGCAACTATACAAGCTATTGTATAAGCTACAGTATAAGCTACTATACAAACTACTACACAAGCTACTGTATATGCTACAGTATAAGATACTATACAAGCTACTTTACAAGCCACTATATAAGCTACTAAATAAACTACAGTACAAGCTACTATACAAGCTACTGTATATCCTACTATTGTATATACTACTTCAATTTAAGAAGTACAGAGCTGTCATAATAAGAACTCACCACAAATGTTTTAACTTTTTAAAATGATCAGAACTTTTCTTACATCATTCTGTCAGCAAACATCATTACTCAAATTACAGTGGTATTAATGTCTGAGCTAATGCACTCTGTATGTAAAAATATAAATAAATACAATTAATGGACTGATTTCTCCAATAACCGATGACCAAAACTGAGTCATTTGTTCCATCTTTGGACCAAAATGATACATTTTCATAGCAATATGTTATGATTATAACATTTATATGATTACTAAAAGCATTTTTAAGCAAGACGTGGATTTTGGAAATGATTTCAGCATTATTACTGTGTGAGCTAAATTCTCCCATTTATGTTGTTGGGTCATGCTAACCTTGTAGTTTTTATGGTAGCAGTGAGACCCACCATGCAATCTGATATAAAACACAAGTACAAGGAGATGAAAAGAACAGCGATAGTGGTTTAGTGTTGCCAACCAGTGTGAAATCAGTTTATATCTAACCATTGTTTAAAATGTGACAGATCAGTCAAATTATATTATATTATTATATATTTTTATATAAAAATATATATATTATGTTACATTAAATCAAATATCATTATATTATACATCTATATGCTGCTTTAAAGTAATAATATAAAATGCACAAATGTTATGCACTTGAAACAAAATATAAATTTACATAAAATTCAAAAATATAAAATTTACAAGGCAAAACATTATATATTATGTATAATGTGTCATAGCAGCTCCTTGCCTAATACTAAATTCGACCATTTCCATGCCAGCTTTGCCTGCTAATAAAATATTCCATTTTCCACAACATTTACAATAAACAATAACAGACTCCAAGACGCTTTCTGCATATCTGCTTACATTGGTGCATATGGACCATAAACTGTGCTTTTTAATGACTAAAAACTATACAAGAGCCAGATGGTGTCAAAAAACAGGTGGCTAATTATCTTACCACCGCTTCACACCTCGGCCACAGACAGTAAAACGCAAGAACCATTTAGACACAGTTAAGAGTAAGTCATCTTCACTTCCTGTGTGCCGTAATGAGCAAAACAGTGAAGGGAGCGAAACCTTAAAGATAATGAGCCGCTGAGCCCGGAAACGGCCCACTTCCATAAATCTCCCTTCAGAATTTTTAAACTTCCGATGGTCTGTTGGCCCTGTTGACTGGGACACCACCAATGGCAGTTCTTCACATCTGGGAGGCTTGAAAAGGTGAAATTCCATGAAGGCTTCAACGTTTTATTGGGCGTTCAATTAATTAGCTCAGTCTGGAATTTAATAACCGTGACAATACGGGAGCAAATGAATACATTATAATTAATGTAAGGAAAATTAAAATGGAATTTGGAGATGCCGGTAATGAGTTTAGCAATGAAGTCTTTCTTTTGTCTTATCAAAGCGTTTCTAATAATCAAAAAGTAATAAACTAATTGAGCAAATAGCAGTCGCTCTACTAATAAAAATTGTATTGGTATACTATAGGGTAGATAGTATATAAAATCATATAATATATAAAATATCTAATATTTAAAGCTGAGTAAAGCCAATACTTACTATTGGCTTTACTCCAATACGTAAAGCCAATACTTACTATTGGACACACCTGGAGAATTCCAGAAAAACACATGCAACTACTAACTGGTAATGGTCAATTTTCTTGTGTAATAAAATCTTGTGTAATAAAATCTGGAAAATCTGGTGTAATAAAATCTGGACATTAAACGAATTGGACAATATTGAGTCCATTCTCAGTTCTGA
The DNA here is from genome assembly GCA_036877545.1 of Yasuhikotakia modesta. Lineage (NCBI taxonomy): Eukaryota > Metazoa > Chordata > Actinopteri > Cypriniformes > Botiidae > Yasuhikotakia > Yasuhikotakia modesta. The sequence goes on along the minus strand of JBAJNP010011916.1, from coordinate 939 downwards.
GTTCTGTAACAGTCAAGAAATAGGAAAAAGTGTTTTCATATTTGAACATATTAGGCATTACAAAAGCACAGTTAACAAGCATTGTGTGACAGTGGCCTTGCTTACATAAATCACCTAAAAAAGCTGCAGGTGTAAAGCTCTTTCTCTCTGTCTCCCTCTCTCTCTGTCTGTCTCTCTTTTTCTGTCTGTCTCTCTCTCTCTCTCTCAGTTTCCACACACACATACAGTCAAAGAGGCTCAGCCTGTATAAATCTGGATTACAGAGAATGTGTCCCAGATTTTTAAGAGAAACTGTGTCCGATTATGAGAAACTAACGTGGCACAAAACGCACTAAAATCGGTCAAGCTGACATTTCCAGTAGGTCTGTTGATTATTTCTATGTAAATACTAATAAAGCAGTGCTTGAAGGGTCCCGGTATCTAATTTGTAAATCTAATTTCTAATCACCGTACACCTGCACGTCTCAGAGGTCAAAACCTGTTTTTTGCAAACGTTAGGGTCCATAACTTTCACTTTTTGTAATGTAAAGCACGCAAACCCAGGCTAACACAACAGCTGAGTTGCCGTTACAACAAAAGGATTTGAAGGTTTAAAGGCCATTTCAATCCATGGGGTTAGATCTCCATAATGGCTTCATTATTCATGACTGTGGCCTGTAACACTGGGGTTGAGGTAATGAGCTCATCTGTAGTTGCTGAATATCACCCTTTTTTGGAAGCATCATGGTAGGAATTCACACCGCTGGTGCTTGTGAACAGCTCAGGAATTCAAGCCAAAGGAGACAAGCATCACAAATGGGAAGAGAGCTTAAATACTGAAGTTTTACGTAACAGCGTAACGGTGTTGAAATAGTATTTGGGTATATTTGGCAACCGCTTTTTGCAGAGGAAACTGGGAGGGGTTTTGGCGTCAGCGCAATAATGGCTGTCGACGTTGAC
>JBAJNP010011915.1:1164-14087 GCA_036877545.1 Yasuhikotakia modesta | reverse complement strand
CCAAGTCAAAGCCTGTCCTGATCATTATTACGTCTACAAACTGACGAGACCAAGCGTATTCATTCCTGCCCCCTCATACTGTGCAGGTACCATCAATCTCATTCATGCTAACAGTGATGGTGTTGTATTGTGCATGACAACTGTGTTTACTGACCCAACATCACTGATTCTAAAACACTGGGATAAACAAAATACAAAATAAGAATAAGATCAGATTAAAGACATGGTCTGTATTGATTTCAGTGGCCAGTCTTTAATTAGGTGTCTCTGCTCTTCATCCCAGTCTCTTTCAGTGATCTTAGCTCTGACCCCTGCTACAGCTACACCAGCCTCGGTGAGCTTTGGAGAGCTACCAACAATCCGTATTATAAAGATTACTCCGTTAGGTGTGATTATAATGTGGACTGGAACGGATGGTACAGGCTTTTCTACAACGGACACAGCGCTCAGATGCCAGAATCGTGCGTCAGTTATGGCATGTGTGGCTCTTACAACTCCTTGTCGCTCAGTGGGACTCATCCACAGCTAGAAGATGGAGTGGTCACCAGACATGTCTGTAGTTCCTCATCACATGGCTGCTGTGATCACAGATCTCATCCCATACGAGTCAAAGCTTGTCCAGGGAATTACTATGTTTATGAATTTGTCAGACCAATGGACTGTTCAAGTTACTGTATAGGTAAATCTCATTATATATACTTTGATGATTGTTTGCGAAAGTTTAACTTTTTTGTATTTTGTTTGCAAATGTACATAAATTGTAAGTTAATTTATAATATATACAATTATGTAATCTATCGATCTAACCAGTTTTAACTTAACATTTATGCTAGTGATGATATATTTGCGATATGGCAGCAGTAGTACACTGCCTAGACTAACTAGTATTTTATAAATGTATTTACTTTACCTTTTTCTGCACATCTGTTGTTAAATTATGATGTCATCGGCCCATTATCAATGACACAGTTGACTGTAATATTTAAAAATGGTTTCTGTATCTTTTCTGTTTTACAGAATTTAGTGACACATTTATAAAAACCCCCAATTCAAGCCTTGCAGGTATGTGAATCATTTAAAACAAAGCGTGTAGATGTGACATCACACAGATCACAGTTAAACATCAACTGCCAGAGGGCAGACCTGAGCTGACATCAGTGTTGAGTCAGTTGTGTTGATGTGTCAACACAGGCCCGTTCTATCCAGCCGGGGTTGGCGCTGAAGACACAGAGAATGAACATTCAGATGATGGGGTGTCACCACAGATAAACCTCCTGCAATCATTTCCCTTTTTTGGGCAGATGTACAACCATTTATATGTAAGCTGAAATATTTGAACTTCATATGAGAGAAACACACAACAGAACAGGAAAAGAACTAAACCAGCAACAAATGTGTAACAAATGCTGTGTAACAAAAAAATACCATTTTTTTAACATGTCTTCATTGGTTTCAGGTCAGCAACAATGGATATTTGACTTTTGACTGGCCGATGTACAGCTACACTCCCTTCCAGATTCCAGCTTACAGTGGAACAAACGTCATCGCTCCCTTCTGGACAGACATCGACAGTCGTGATAATGGTGTCATTTCATATCGTCAGTACATCTCTGGCAACGTCCTTACAGAGGCCACGCAAGATATAAATCAATATTTCCCTGATCTGACCTTCTCTGCTACGTGGGTCTTCACTGCAACATGGAACCGAGTTGCATATTACCCACATTCAGGAACAGTAAGAGGCCCAATTCAATTTCCTGCCAAACACAAAGCCTGTACATACTGTAACTGTACATACTGTAACTGTACATACTGTAACTGCTCTATAAAAAGTGATTAGTTTATCTTGTTTGAATTTTTATTTGCATTTCTGTCTTTTTTGTAGGAAACATCTTTTCAAGTGGTTTTGATTTCAGATGGTCACTTGTCGTTTGTTTTAATGAACTATGGAGAAATTGCTCCAACATACCAGTTTGTACAGGTGTGCACAGCCCGACAACTTTCTGAATGATCGCACCGCTTTAGACTAAATAAGCCGCTGAAAGTCTTGTCTGATCATTTATTTTAGGCTGGTTTTGACACGCACAACTCAAGTCGTCATTTCTCAATCCTGGGGTCACTCATGAGCGACGTCACAAGTTTAACATACAGCAGCAACGTCGACGTTTCCGGCAGATGGGCCTTCAGAACAGACCAGGGATCACAGAGCTGTGAATTTAATGGTGATAGCATCTGTGTATACTTGCCTTTCAAAATGTCTTTTGTTTTAATTTGTCTGCGAGAAACGTGATCAGATGTGAAATGTGTGGTTTTGAAACATTTTCCAAATGCTACTCAGATCTTATTCATAATGTTTGTCAAGGGATGATGTGTTTTTGCACATGTGACATGAAGTCCATGTTAACACGCTTTGCTGTAGGTGTTCCTGTGCAGTTTGGAGACTCTTTCTGGACTGATGCCACCTGCCAGCAGAAATGCACGTGTAACGTCCTGGGCCTCCAGTGCAGCCAGGAACCTTGTGCCTTTTCCCAAGCCTGCCGTACGGATGCCTTTCAGTACTCCTGCCAAAACATTCAACGACAAACCTGCACAATTTCTGGTGATCCTCACTACTACACCTTTGACAATCAGGTTTTTCACTTTCAAGGGACCTGTACTTATGTTCTGTCTGAGGTTAGTCCTTCATCATTCAGTCCACGATTTTCTGTTTATCTGTGGACACATCCGAGTTTAACGGTGGTTCCTGTGTCTTTGTTTAGGCCTGTGGCAACGGCTTGCCGTACTATCGTATTGAGGGCAAAAACGAGCATCGGGGCAGTACACATGTGTCATGGACTCGTATGGTCAGAGTGTCTGTCTATGATGAAGTCATTGAATTAGTCAGAGATCACTATTACGAAGCAAAGGTCAGTATTTTTGTTGTAAATCTCTTTTCTCTTTATTTTTCTATTTTGTGTAAAGCTGTAAAGAAGATCTGGCTGCTATATTCAGGTACTGTAGATGGTGCTGCGCTTTTAGCTTACATTTACAGTAGCAGAATTTTAATTTGTCAACAGCATTAAACATTATTGCCACAAGTAACTTGCAATTTTATGTTTCAAACAGAGATGGCAGTAGCTTTAAAGGGACAGTTCATCCAAAAATGAACATTTGCTGTTAATTCCTTTTATGTTTAACATTGTCTAGGTTAATGGAAGCTTTGCTGCAACCCCATTCACCCTCCGCAATGGTTCCATCCAAGTCTACTGGTCAGGTTTCTCCGTGGCTGTCAGCACAGACTTTGGACTTCTTGTCACGTATGATGCATACAGCTACGTCAGCATCTCCGTACCTTATGAGTACTTTAGCGCCACCTGTGGTCTGTGTGGAAACTTTAACCGGGATCCTGAGGATGACTTCCGTTCACCTGCTGGGGGAATCTTGAGCTCAGACGTGGACTTTGCCAATACTTGGAAAGTGGACAGCGACACAGACCCCGAATGCCATAATGTCAGGTGTACAGGTTTATCTTGTGCTGCTTGTACCCCTGAGGAAATTAGTGCTTACAGTGACACAAACAACTGTGGAATCCTAGGAGATGTTTCGGGCCCTTTTGCCTCCTGCCACTCAGTGATTGCACCACAGACCTACGCAGAGAACTGTGCCTATGATCTTTGCTTAGGAGGTGGGTACCAACCCATTCTGTGCCAGGCTCTTAATGTGTATGCTACTCAATGCCAGCAGCAGGGTGTTCGGCTGAGCCAGTGGAGACGTGCAGACTTCTGTGGTAAGTCTTTATTTTTCTACCCTTTAGTTCTGATTCCAGAAACACATTGCAGAAATGTTCTTATGTTCTACCCTTCATTTCCAGAGATCCAATGCCCTGAAAACAGTCATTATGAGTTTGAAGGAACAAGCTGCCCAGCGACCTGCAACAATCCCTCCGCCCCAACAAACTGTCCGTTGCCCAATCAGGAGAGCTGTATCTGTGATGATGGCTATATTCTCAGTGCTGGGGTGTGTGTGCCTGAAGCAAACTGTGGTTGCACCTTTGAGGGATTCTATTATCCTGAAGGTCACTCGGTGGTGTTGGACAGTGACTGCGGAAGACAGTGTGTATGCAGCAGAGAAACAATGATCTGCAGTCAGCACCAGTGTGGTCCAGCTGAGGTGTGTGGAGTCCATAATGGTATAAGGGGCTGTAGACCTATCAGCTATGCTAACTGCTCAGTTGAAGACCTTGGATCATATCACACTTTTGATGGACAAACCTTCAGATATCCAGGGGCCTGTGGATTGACCCTGACTAGGGTGATGGGACTGTCTCAACTACCATACTTTGTTTTGACAGTGGAGAAAGTGCCCAGAGGACTTCAAGACTTTGCCAGGTTACTGAAGTTTGAGACAGGAGGAATCCAGGTTTCCATAGAAATGGGAGAAGGCAGCAATGTAAAGGTTAGCCTAAATCTTACTGTAATTCCCAAACCTTTCTTTATCTAGTGAAAATAACATAATGCCTTGATCTTTAAAAGTTACCTGATGGACTTTAACTCCATCAGGTAACTCATGGTTTAACTCATGGTTTTGTGTTTCATTCAACTCAGGTGGATGGACAGATGGTTGGAATACCCACCAGTGTTGGTTCTGGTCAAATTCGTATATATCACAGCAGTGTAAGGGGTTTTGTTTTAGAAACAAACTTTGGTGTGACAGTGAGAGCAGATTGGCCACATGTTGTCAAAGTCACAGCGCCGAGCACATACAACGGTACCCTCGGAGGACTGTGTGGAAACCTGAACGGGAACATTGACGATGAGTTTTACAGTCCAGATGGTGTTCTGCTAAGCAGCTCACAGCTGTTTGCAGACAGTTGGCGTGATGGGTCCCTATCAGCCCACTGTGAAGACACCTGGGAACCAGGCCATTATCAGAACAGTAGTCAGTTTATTGATCACTGCAGTATCATGGGTTTGAATGATGGGCCGTTTTCTGATTGCAACAGAGCCTTAGACCCTTCACAACGAATGCAAGATTGCATCTGGATGCTGAGGCAAACGGGGGGTGCCAGGGAGGCCCTGTGTGAGGCTCTACGAAGCTATGCACTGCTTTGCCAGCAGAATGGCTTTGCAATTCAAGATTGGAGAAGTGTCACCCACTGTGGTTAGTATCTACTGCTATTATGATCTTGCTCGATCATTTCTTTTATTGCCATTTTGTCATTCTGTTTTTGTTCTTGCAGATCCAGCCTGTCCACCAAATACCCATTATGAACTTTGTGGCACATCCTGTCCTGCGTCCTGCCCCAGCCTTTCTTTTCCATTTCATTGCACCTTGCCGTGCCAGGAGGGATGCCAGTGTAATGACGGACAGGTTCTGAATGGAGATCGCTGTGTTCTTCCCACGGGTTGTGGGTGCCACTTCTCTGGGCGTTACCGCCAGCCTGGAGAGCAGTTCTGGCATGGCGAAGAATGTCAGTATCACTGTGTTTGTGATGGAATCTCTGCAAACGTTCATTGCACACCATCATCTTGCAGTGAGCAAGAGGTCTGCCATGTGGAGGACGGGGAGTACGGCTGCCATCCACGTCCACATGCTACTTGCTCTGCGTCAGGAGACCCTCACTACATCTCCTTTGACGGAACCCTGTTTGACTTCCAGGGCACGTGCAGATACGTGCTGGCCACTGTATGCAACGACACTCGTGGGGTTCCGCATTTCCAGGTTGAAGCAAGAAATGAACCATGGCACGGACTTTCCGTGTCAATTACTGTGGAAGTTTTTGTCAACGTCTCTGGGCATCTCGTGCACATGTCACAGGATATGAATGGTCATTCTGCTGTTGAGGTAAACAAGCATCACATGTGCATTATTGCAATGTAGGAAAATACTTTCACTTGCTTTTTTGATATGAGTCCCTAATAATTTAATTTGCATTTTTTGTCGAAGCCTTATCTGCAAGTCTGCAGTGGTACCTGTTTCACTTAATCAAACTGTTGGTGTTATTTTCCTTTCAGGTTGACGGAGAGACCAGAAACCTTCCTGTTTTGCTTGACTCTGGCCGGGTGTCAGTCTACTCTACTGGACAATTCATATTTGTATCAACTGATTTCGGCTTCAGTGTGACTTATGGTGGCTCTTGGTCAGTGAACATCATGGTACCAGCGAACTACAGTGGAGTTACGTGTGGGCTTTGTGGCAACTTTAATGGCCACAAGGATGATGACTTCATGACTCGTTCAGGTGCTCTGGTGCCTTCAGCAGACCAGTTTGGATCAGACTGGAGGGTTGAAGATGAGCTGATATGCAGTCATGGATGTGGTAACAATTGCCCACAGTGCCAAGATCAAATGACTGCTGATGCTCTGTGTGACATCATCAGGGCCAGTCAAGGCCCCTTAAGCTTCTGTCACGCAAACATAGATCCTCAGTCATACTTTAATGACTGTGTGTTTGATGTGTGCCTTTCTGGCAACCGTAATGATGTCCTGTGTCGCGCTATCCAAAGTTACGTGAGTGCCTGCCAATCAAGTAATGCTGTTATCTATCCCTGGAGAGAAAATGTATCCTGTGGTAAGTCCTGTGGGAAAAGGGAAGGGTCTTCTGGAAAGTTGCCTTGTTTTTAAAATGGAGCGTTGGATTAGACTCCAGGCATTCACATATTTTTAGCTACTGTGTAGATGTGCTGGACATCCCAGCTAACACTTAGGTTGTAAGAAATGTTTCCATAATGTTCCATTAAATAAGAAAAACGTTAACATTTTTTGAAAACTTCATGAATGTTCAAAATATCCAGGTTTAAGCCCTTTATTGGTGTTGCTTGGATATAAATTCTGTAATTCTATATATTCTACTAACATTAAGGCAAGAACATTAAGAGACTGTAAGCCATCACTCTGAGTGCTGAAATGATACTGTATATGTTCCGTTATGTTGCCAGTTATGACCTGCGCAGAGAACAGCCACTATGAGCTGTGTGGAACGGACTGCAGTCATACGTGTGCCAGCAGCATTGATTCCAGCTGTCAGCACACATGCTCAGAAGGTTGTTTCTGTGATGATGGGTTTGTGAGGAGTGGGGGACTCTGCGTACCAGTGGAACAGTGTGGCTGCTTATACGATGGCTTCTACTATGAAGTAAGACTCCAGACTTTGATGACGAAACATCATTAGATGTTACTTTTTATATGGAAATGAAAAGCTCATTGTTACTGATATGTTTTGAAAGATTGGTGAGCAGTTCTGGGACTCAGAGTGCTCTCAGTTCTGTGAGTGTTTTGCCCCGAACGATCTGCGCTGCTCAGCATCTTCCTGCCCCCCAAGCATGGAGTGTGCTGTTCGAGATGGACTGCGAGGTTGTTACAGTCAGATGTCAACGTGTGCCGTCTGGGGTGACCCACACTACATCACCTTTGATGGCGCCGTGGCACATTTTCAGGTGTGAACTTTCATTAAAATACTGTATTATGATGCACAATGACATAATGAATGTGGAGAACTGTGACCTTTTTTTTGAGAGAGTGTGTTGCTTTAGAAGAGGCTTAACACAATGTCAACCCCGTCCTACATGGAGTTGTTGTTGTTTTGGTTTAAGAATACAGTAAATTATTATTATAGTAAATTATTTATCTCCTGTGGGAGGTTCTGCGTGAGACTATGCTGGTTAACAGGATACATTGGGTCACATTTTCACCAGGGAACGTGTTCTTATGAGATCGCCAATACCTGTGCAAATCCTACCAGTGATGACCTGGCCTTCCGTGTGGTGGCCACCAACAGGCACCGTGGGAACCGGGTGGTGTCGTTTGTGTCATTGGTGGATGTTTGGTTGTCTCAGGGTGGAGTACAGACGCACATCACAATTGGACAGAACAAAAGGATTACAGTAAGTTATGGTTTAGTGTTACTAGTGTTGATTACACTAAAATTGGTGTCTGAATACCTGTATACTGATCTGTGTATGTTTTCCCACAGCTGGATGGGAGCTACAGAGATCTTGTAGAGGTCCACGAGGAGCCGGGATTTGTGATCCTGAATGCGTTCAATAAATTCATGGTTCACTTTGATGGCCACAGCACCCTTCTAATCCAACTGAGCAGAAGTTTCAGTGGATCTGTGTGTGGAATGTGCGGCAATTTTAATGGTGACCCTACAGATGACAAAATGATGCCCAGTGGGGTCATGGCCCCTGATGACTTCACCTTCGGCCACAGCTGGATTTCAGGAATCAGCTCTCAGGGGTAATAATTATACACTTTTTTGTTCTACTGAAATTTCTTTCTGGTCTGCAGTGATGTACTGATTGAAAGCTCAGATACTAGCACAACTCTTTTGTCATTGATGTCTAGTTGTGGAGCGAATGACCAGATACGTGACGCTGATGAGTGTGGCTTGAGACAGGAGTATTCTGAGGTCTGCAGTATAATCAGCAACACAACGGGACCCTTCCAGCAGTGTCATCTTCACATCGACCCTGAGCCGTATCACTACTCCTGTGTGTATGACCTGTGTCTCTCAACACCAGCCAACGGCGTGTTGTGTTCTGCTCTTGAGGCGTATGAGGCAGCTTGTTCTGTTCTGAATATACATGCCTCAGATTGGCGCTCGATCGTACATTGTCGTAAGTAACACTCCTTCTTTATGAATATATTTTTGACAGAGGAATAATGGTGGGTGTAACTGAACCAGTTCTTAGTCAGAATGATGTTAGTAAATTATTTGATGTGTGTTTAATAAAATGAACATCAGACAGAGTCATGTATGTACATACTTTTGCTGATGTATGCTTCACTGCTAATGTATAATGTTGATAAACCGGTTTAGCGTTTTAATTTAGAATACATAGATGACAACAATTAAAGACTGATTTCCTGGTGCTTGTTTTAGCTGTGACAGAGGCCTGCTCTAGTCTCAACTGTACTGAGGATGAATGGTGTGGACACCATCAAGGTGTTTATGGCTGTTTCTGTAACGAAGACCCACCCAGATCCGACCCGGACTCCTTCGGTACAACTTAATCCTTACAAACTGTAATACAGATAAACGGATCATACACATCTTTATTTCTAGTCGGTGCTGATAATGCTGTGTGTTTCCTCAGATTTCTCAGAGGTGTGTGAAGGCAGCTCTGGGTTCATGTCTCTGTCTCGCTGTCAGCTCTTTGAAGCTGGTTTCTCTGCGGGCGCCTTACATCTCAATGACCCCAGCTGCAGAGGAACAGTCCACAATGATCGCGTGGAGTTCCGCTTCGACAACAACGACCACATCTGCGGTACAACTCTCATGGTGAGATTCATTATGTCCTAAACTAGGGAAAGCTGCAATGACATTCTGCAACCCAAATGCAAGATAATTGTTAAACGATGATAATATATAGACATTTCTTAAGAAACAAATATCTGGTTTCTGTTTGGCAGGCCAATGGCACCCACTTCATTTATGAGAATTTTATTATGGGTGAGCCCATTTCTGAAGGTCTCATAAGCAGGAAGAAAATTTTAAAATTGCATTTCAGCTGTGTGTACCACCAAACCCAAACTCTGTCCTTGGACATCAATCCTCTGGGGAGGTGAGACTCATGCAACTGCCCACAACAATCCAAAAGACTGAAAAACAGATGGAATGCAAATTCATCCATATAATAACAGACGAATGGATGAAGTATTCTGTATAGTAAGTCTTTACCTGATGTTTTGAGGGAATTACACAAACTCAGATCTCTGTTATTTTGACAGCATTGTGCACAAGACGCTTCCCGCGGGCGAAGGAACTTATCAGGTCAGAATGGTTCCATATAAGGATGCTGGGTTCTCTGAGCCCTTCACCGGTACCGTGAGTGCAGAGGTGGATCAGGAGATGTTTGTGGAGGTGCGTGTGGATGGAGTTGATGGTGATCAGTTTGCCTCAGTGATTGACACATGCTGGGCTACACCTGTAAACGATCCTCACGCCCCTCTGCGCTGGGACCTCATCCTTCACGAGTAAGACCTGCTTTCCCCCCAGCTAATAATTTTGGGTTGTAAGAACGTTTCCCTTATGTTTCTATTAACAACAACAACAAATGCTATTTTAATGTTCCATGAATGTTTGTTATTTGAACATAATTGCTTGGTTATAAAAACTGTATTCAAACGTTATTTTTCAACTTCTGGGATGTCTTCTGAGGAAACTTTGAGGGAACATTGGCAGGTTCTGAGAATGTTTCTTGTTCGTTGGGTTGGGGTGTGGGGGAAGTTCCTGTGTTGGTTGTGCTTCACTGTGACACGATGAACTTGATATTGTCAGGTGTCCTAATCCAGAGGACGACACAGTAAAACTGTTGCAGAACGGCGTCTCCACATCCAGCCGTTTCTCCTTCAAAATGTTCATCTTTACTGCAAACTCCACCAAGATTTACCTGCACTGCACCATTCACCTGTGTCTTCTGAGCAACAACAACTGTGAAACTGTGAGTTCACACACCCTCTAATGTAGCCTCTGTAGTCAACAATATTATGCTCCTGGCAAAAATATAGAAACATGTTTTATTTATTTTCTATGGCATTAAATGCCTTATTCTGTCTATCGTTTGAACCTTCAGCTTTGTGATTCTGGAAGTCACCGGAGACAGCGCAGGTCTGTGGACTTTCATGACAGCGCCTTCATATCTGTGGGTCCAGTGGTCTGGTCTGAAGAGAACGCAGGTAAACCCTTAATGAGTGTTTGATGTTATGTACTGCTGTGTCAGTGACCAATGCACTGAACATCATCTGTTTCTGTTCACAGATATTTTGGCTCCAGATCAGATGAAGAGGTCGAGGGCTTCAGCTCTGTGTGGTTCCTTCATCTTATTACTCCTTTCAGTCCTGAGTCTCAAAACCGTCTTTTAACAGATCCTGCAGTTTATAAAAATGTACAAACACTTTGGTGTTTATAGTCTGTTGTCTGGTGACATAAGTGTAATTTTCATACTATATTATAATGAATAACAGATACTTTTGTGATGTTGTGTAACAGGGTCTTTAGTGAATGATAATGGTTAGAATGGGAATATGCGATTGTTTGATTATTGTTTCTGACTTTCTTTTAAAATACTTGAATAAATAACAATTTAACACTTTAAAAAACACAAAATTAACAAATGTGTTTCTTTTAATGCGTCTGTTTGTAAAGTTGTGTAGCGTTGAAACCAAAGTGAGAGTAATGAAATGCATTAAGCCCGAATACTCTAAATGACTTTAGACATTTTCTAAATGCCTTTAAACTCTTGTTGTTGCCAGTCGTGTCGAGGAAAGTTGAATGTGATTCAAAGGTAGACGGAGGTGGTTCTGGTTCCTCCATCGCTCCAGTCAAACCCACTATTTACCTCCATCCTCATCAAACTCAAGTGACTGTGTCGCTAACAAAGAAGATCTTGACGATCTTGTCCAGGTGTGTCTAACTGTGGCAAAGTCAAACTGCACAATAAAGAGAGAATAATAGAGAAAAATGGCTTATGAATGGCTTCGATAGCAGTTTTGGTCAGCCCAGTTGTCGTAAGATGTTTGTTGCAGTTGTTCCGAGGAAGGGTGGATCTTTTTGTTTTGCAGCATATCTTTTATCTGAAGGGAAGGGACATTTAACGCATTACATCTGTCACGAGATCTGCGTAAAAAGTGCAATTGCATTCATTCTGTGCTGACAATACCTGGAATTTATTGTGCCTGAAAATCTGGTTTATGTGTTGCGCCCTTATTTAAGGTGCCAATAAAACCTTTGTGCCCTAAATATCACCCGTATTCTGCTGTGGCTGCTCAGATACATTTACTCGCAGGTAACGTTTCAAAAGGGTTTTTCTCTAATAAATTATTTGTTAGATGCTGTTATAGATGTTTCAGTTTAATCACCTTCATTTTGCTTAATATTTTAAGTCCTGAATAGTGTAAGTTAAGCAGTTTTATTTAACTATTTTATAAGTTAAACAGTTCAGTTGAAAAGATTTGTGCAGCCAAGAAATTTTACAAACAAAGATTTTCTAACCGTGTTTTGTTGTTTATATCTGCAGGTGGAAGGAGTTTGTGAAAATGAGGTTTCTATTCTGCTGTGTGTCTTTACTACAGCTATTAAAGGGTGAGTGTTTAACACCTGGCGTCTCAACATGCAGACTCACTGCCTCAAAACTCACTGCCTCAAAACTCACTGCCTCAAAATTTACTGCCTCAAAACTCACTGCCTCAAAACTCACTGCCTCAAAATTTACTGCCTCAAAACTCACTGCCTCAAAACTCACTGCCTCAAAACTCACTGCCTCAAAATTTACTGCCTCAAAATTTACTGCATCATCTTTTTATGTAAAATCATGATTTGCTGCAGTATCCAGTTCCTGCTGCTTAACATCACTAAACCTAAAATCAGAATAGAAATGTTCTTAAAAAATTAAATAAATAGATTTAACAATGTAAAATAATATTAACTTCAGCTTCACTTTTTAATAGTTTAAAAAATAATGATCAGTTGCTCTAAAATTTTTTTGTAGTTTGTGAGTTTTTTCCTGTGATTCTATAATTATGTAAAATATATTTTGTACTGTATATATTTCAATTTTAACGCTTTCTCTTTTTCTTAAGTTGGATGGACACAAACAACAGCAGTACAAAGTTCAGGTAATTATACACATTATAGATCATTTTTCTCATAGAGTGTAAAATGCAACATTTTTACATTGTTTTGTTGATAATAGAGATCAAGTTGGTGAATGGTAACAACTCCTGTTCTGGAAGAGTGGAGGTCCTTTATAATGGAGTTTGGGGAACTGTGTGTGATGATCACTGGGATCTGTCAGAAGCTACAGTGGTGTGTAGACAGTTGGGCTGTGGGCGTGCGATAGAGGTGAAAATTGAGGCTTTTTTTGGACAAGGATCAGGACAAATTTGGTTGGATGATGTCCAGTGTGGAGGAAATGAAACATCACTGAAAAACTGCTCCTCATT
>JBAJNP010011914.1:0-14087 GCA_036877545.1 Yasuhikotakia modesta | reverse complement strand
TGTCTGTCTGTGTATATATAAACACACACACAAACACACACTAAAAAATTTGCATACCTTCAATACACTTTAAGTCACTTTGGATAGAAATGTAATTTTAATGAAGACGTGCTAATGCTAGCTTTTAGTACTCAATGCAACTCATTTGAATGACACAAAACATGCCATTAATGGCCTCTGTGAGACAGACAACCATAGGTCATTACCCGCCATAAACACTTACAAATGTTATAACAAATGTTAAACAATGCCCAAGTTTACTGCCATTACATTTTGGACTGTTTCTTAATTAGCAAAAATATTACACATTCCTTGCCAACAGACTATTATTTTAATACTTTATGCTTCACCAACCGCAACCGCATAATACTTATCTTAGCTTAAACAGACACTCTCCCATGACGAAGTACACAATATGAGGTGCACACAAATGAGCCGGCCTCAGGCCAGCAGTACGGTTAGCTATGCTTCAGGCGTGAGTCACATCAACGCTGCTGTTACAAACCGAGATGCCCCAGATACAAACGTGTGTTAGTGAGATAATCTCTTAGTCTGGAGTGCCAGGGAAGAAAAGACGTGTACAAAAGTGTCTGTCGTCTCACCATGCATAAAAAATACATTCAGTCCTTGAGACAAACCCTGTCAAGTGTGATGCTCTGTTCAAAACAACAGTCACACAAAAAACAATACAAACATTTGGTAAACAAAGTACTATTTCACAATAAATCTGTTTTCTCAAACATCCTGTTTTCAAAAATCACTACCATTGAGCTTCTTTATCTGTTCCTGTTGTCGACACAATCCAACAAAAAGAACCGACAGGAAATGAGACGATCTAGAACACAGGACCAGATTATTAGAACAGATTAATTCATAATGAATAATATAGTATGTTAACATAAAATGGTGTATTGGCGTTTAAATAAACGTCACTCTAAGCCAAGCAGCAAGTTTTGATTTTTTTGAGCTACAACCAAATTCTCATTGATGTCAAACCTGTTCAGTGATTGGTCCAGACATCCTCACAGCTCAGTCTCTCAACACACCACATGGTTTCATTCTGACACACAAAGGCAGTGATGTAATAGAGGCCAGAGGTGCTTTAATGCCACTATGGCATCAGGTGTAATTAAACCTTTCTAGTTCCCTACAGTTCTGTCAACTCCTGACCTGCAGGGCAGACTGAGTCTCATTCTACACCCTTTTCTAGACACACTAAGGACTTTGTTTTCTAAGTAGCTCTTGCTCATGTGGGAGCACTCAGGGAACTGTGACAAAAGTTCAAAGGTCACCTGCACAGGGAAATAACGCAGGAAATCATTGAAAAGTTATATTCCTAACGTCAAGTTGTCTATATATGTACTCTCTCTCTCTTTCTTTCTCTCTCTCTCTCTCTCTCTCACTCACACAAACTTTCTTTTTTGACTTTGGTTTGTCTATTGTAACTAATAGCATTTTGTGGAAAACTTTCACATTTTTGCATATACAAATATCACAACAGTTGCCTGTCAACGATTACGATCAACATTGTTAGTAGAAATACAGTTACTAAATAAATAAATTAATAAATACAAACATACCTGTATTGAACAGCTTAGGAACGCAGTAACAAGGTCTTTTTAGGGTTTGCGTTGACTTTCACTTTCAAATATATACAAATATGAAAAATGAAACACAGCTCACGTTGAATGTCGCCGTCCCCCCAGTGTGTATATTTTAAACTATAATCATCCAGACATGTTTTTCTCCCTCCATAATAACTCAAATAAGTCACATCATGGATGCGGTGAACAGACTTAATTATAGAAGCGGTTGCCGGGCCCAGCAGAAGGCTCTTGAAAAACTAATTGAGTCATGGTAAAAATTGGAGAGGTCCTGTATGAATAATTAATGAGGGCCAGGCCTGAATTCTTGCCATAAGCTTGGCTTATTATCAATGCAGATATGAGGAACATCCATTTATCCTGAAAGCGAGAAAGGATGTACTTTTAAAATCAAGGGGCACACCTTGAAAAAAGAGAGCATACATGTGTCAATTAACATCTGACTCTTGGAGCAACTAACTAACTGCTGAGCAAGTTAAAGTCAACATGTTTACATTTTGGCATGTGGTTTATCCAGTACCAGTTTTATCAGTATTATCTGGAAATCAAACCCATGACCTTGACTTGAGCATGAATGTATTCATTATAGGTACATATGAGACATGTGATGGTAACTCTATCGCCCCCT
This sequence comes from Yasuhikotakia modesta, assembly GCA_036877545.1. NCBI lineage: Eukaryota > Metazoa > Chordata > Actinopteri > Cypriniformes > Botiidae > Yasuhikotakia > Yasuhikotakia modesta. The sequence goes on along the minus strand of JBAJNP010011914.1, from coordinate 11,855 downwards.
TGAGTACTGGTTTGTTACTGCATAACATAATGTCAATGTAAAGCTAAATGGGCAATCTTAAATATGCAAGTATACATCTAAACATTAATACTGCCATCTCTCTGGACCAATAGTCACAGAGGTACATTACATTAATACAGCATATATTTATATTATTCTATATAGTATATTAATATAACAATTATTCAACATATTTAAGCTTGTACAAAAAACACATTTATCAAAGAGATTAGCTCATGAAATCACATAATGTTAAAAATAAAGTCTAATACTAATAAGATAAAGGCTTAAAAGATAAAGGCTTACTATTAAGATAAGATACGTGAGGTGACTCATAAAAACTTGCAATATTTGTTTGTATTAGACACACTACAGACTACTAGTAATAGACTACTACACATATTCCACACATAGCTACATGTCTGTCATGTCTGTATTTATTCACCATGTTAAAACTTGCTTCAGAAAGGTACATAACTGCAAAAATGCCCTTACAGTGTGATACTCTGCTGTACAGAGGCAGTAAGTAACCCCTAGCAACTACATAGCAACACAAAACCACTCAACAGATTGGTAACCACATAGCAACACCCTGGCAACCACCCTAACATGTAAAACTATAGTGACAGTTATAATATGTATACTCTGCACATTAGAGAAGGTTTACATGAATGCAGTTTTGTTAAAGTGATGATCATTGATTTTTGTTTACGGTAGATAAATCATCAGTCTTACCTTTTGTGGAGTCCAGATGGTGGTATCGGCTTATTTCATTGTGGCCAGGTGAGCGTTTTGGGGGCTTGGGGAGTAAAAATGTAATCTAGATGTAATTTGGAGTATGAGGAATAAAATTGTTCAATGCTCTAGAGACCTTTAGAAGCCAGTTGGACACACACACACACGCTTAGTCAGATGCACTCTTTAAAGCCAGAAACCCTAATGAAACAGAAAGAGAGAGAGAGAGACAGATTATAATGGCACAGAAGACTTCATCATTGCACCTCAGCGCATTATCAAATATTAATCAAATCTTGGCATCTCCTTTACAAACGTTATCTACATTTAAATCAGATGAACTTACTTGAGGAACGTTCGGCTGCAGATGATAATCTGTTCATCATTTACTGCACGCATGTGATGAGACACTGATTGCTGCTTCCATAGACAATGTCACAGCGTCCCCTGTCTTATTCATATAATTAAAAACCTCTCGAGTGGGAAGAGGAGGCAGGTTGGCGAATGAGAAACGGACACAAATTAGTAAGCAGTCAAAACAGCAGTTAGTCGAACTGTCATCGAGGAGGTAAAATACAAATGCACACAAAATATAGAAACACTCAAGACAAGTGTTACGACGTTATCATTGGGATTAATTGAGTCTGTCAGTGGTGAGAATTCAATCACAGCGTGATCTAATAAATTTCAATACATTGTTATAATTTTATAGCTCAACTCATGTTTTTACAGAAGTGTAATTATGGAGACGTCAAACTCAAGCTTTTGAACTGTCACTGATTTTACCTGCAGGGATTGAGTTTGCATGCTGACTAAGTCAATAAAGTCTTAATTAAAACACTGACTGCCAGTGCATTGTTTTAACCAATGCTAAAGTTATAATTAAAATTATCACATCACCAGCAATCATTGCTCATTTTGTCTGAAACCGCCAATTGTGATTTTCAGTTGTTTTGTTGCAAAGTGTTATCAGTCTGAAAACCATCCAGAGCTTCACAATGGTCATTTAAAACTAAACTGCATCTGTTTCTGTGCAAAAAAAACTTGACTGGGCAAATGAGCGGACATTGTAAAAGCAGTGAAAACAATGTCTTTTTATAGAGCAAACCAGCTTAAAGTTGCCATGCATGAAAACGTTGTAACAAAGAGAAAAAACTGAATTCCTACCGGTCATGAAATCATAACTACACAAACAGTGGAAGCGGATAAAAATGATTTGTTGGCCTGCCTCAGGAATTGTGTCTCAGATTTGTAAAGGCCCTCATGCAGCACAGCACTAGAATAAAAGAGTCTTTCTCCACTACAGCCTGCATAAGAGATCAGCTGTTAACCCCAGATGGTTTTCTCCACCCATGTTAGCAAGAGCAAATAAGCATTTACAGACTCACACAGAGACACGCTTGAGCCAGTGGAGTTCTGAGCATCAGGCCAGAGTAGCTGATGTTCTTGTTGACATGAGAACCCTGGCAGAACAACTCTTATGCTGAGCATTAGGGACTAAATGTATTCTGAAGATGTTGAAAATGGTTTTCACTTCAGGTTCATTTCTTCAACTCAAGAGGCTTCACAGCGACTCCATGTGAAGATAAATTCACGACGACGTTGAAGACCTTGCTGGGTCTATATTCCCCCATCGCCAGAATCTGACTGACAGAATTTTCCTTTGAACTTCATTTATGAACATCACGTGTATTTCTCTTTCTAATGATGCCCTTTGAGGACCGAGGCTTTGATGAACGTATGCCAACTATTCATTTCATGCTGCTTGGAAATATTTTTCTGGAGTTCCAAATCCTGCATGTCTTAAGGTCAAACATTTTTTAGTTGCAGGCCAACAAATTAAACCTGTTTTGGTTTAGGTCTTTAATTATATTTTTAAGCTGCCATGGGCTGGTCTAGCTAATGCTTATCATTTAATGGAGCCATCAGGCACAGCCAATAAACAACATAAGTGAGTGTTCTGGACAGCCGCTTGCTGCTGTCACTGATGTACTGTAATGACTTGTTGATTATGCTCATAAATTTCCATTCAATGCGAGTCTGATGTCTGCTGATGGATGACAGGCCTGCGTGTCTTTAACACACTCACATTAAAACAACAGTCGATATAAAGTATTGTTTTTCTTTTATGAGAGAAGATGGTGGCAAATATTCCAGTGCTACATCATCACTCTTATTATTTTCAATTCAGTTGTCAACCAACAAACGAAGAGTCATGTGGATTTATGGGTAAGGGAAAAGGTCAAGATGATGCTCTCAGACATAAGATATAAGGTGTACAGTACATATACGCTACAACAACATGTATGTGTGTAAATATTTCCTTGATTCATGTTTTTGCATCTTTCTGAGGCTCCATCGTGTTGAAGGAACACGATGACATGTTTGTCAGATGTGCCACTTCCTGTGACATTCTCCTTTGAGCTCTTGTTTTTCACCATTTCCTTTTCCCCTCCTGTAATCCATCCATTACATGTTACCTGTTCCTCCTCTTTCTTCCTTTGCCAAGTGTTCCTCTTGAGAACGTGGATTTGATGCTTGTTTTACCTTCTTGCCAAACTTCTGCGCATGGGTCCTACCAAATGGATTTGAAGTATTCCCACTCAGCTCTTCCTGACATTGAGTTTGTTTACTTCTGCTGGTTTCTGAGAAGCGCAGACAGCTCTGATGTCACTCTTGTGTATTAAGAATGGGAAATGGTCTATTCCTGCGTATTCTCCATAAATGCGTCTGAATATGTTACTGTGACCTGCCCGCTGCTTCACCTTGCAGTGGATGCGCTTGAATCCCTTTTGAGAAAAAATATGTTTTTAAGCATCTTGGATTCAGCTAATTTCTGATACATTCAAATTCCAAATAGCTTTCTCTGGGTGTTGAGTCACTTGCATTTCACAGAATATTTACACAGATATGTCATAAATAAATGATTGCTTCTCTCTGTTGCTTGTCTGTCCTGTACAGTCACATCTTATATCTGATATAAATGATAAGCTTTCTTGTTAGATTTGTTTTTCTCCTGTCACACACCGCAGAGAATTGCAACAGCCTCATTTTTATTCTTCATGCTAAGGCGGCTACCTTTTTATTAATTTCCTACTGAATGATTTTATTTCAAGTGATTATTTTTTACTGTTTTGTTTTTGCTATATGTCAGGAAACTAATAAGTGAAAAATACATTCACAATCTTTTTGTAATATTTAAATAATATTTTTATAATATTAATCTTTATAAACGTTTTTAAAATCCTCAAGATTGACTTACTTTCATGGCAAAAAACTGTGGATTTGGAAAACGTACAAGCTTTAAAGGGACCGCGTCACATTTTGCTATTTTATTGCCTCCTACTTTGTTCCACCTACAATATTAACACTAGAAACAGGTTTAGATTGACATTATTACAAAATTAGCATTTTCAAACCTTCTCTCTGAGCTTTAAATGTGGGTCCCTCATGGACTCCAGGTTTCCTACAATCCTCAGAAATTGTTCCACTCAGACTGTTAAAATCAAATTCAGAATCCTTGTTAAAACTAAACTTCAGTTTCTACCTCCCAATATTTGGTTTTCTAGGAAAAGCAAAGTGTGAAACAGCCAGGATAAGCAAACGGTTTAATTTTCCCCACGTCTTATTTGAATTGCTAGTTATTTAACTTGTAATGATAGTATGTATTATTCATCTAAAATATAAGAGCAATAATGCTTACATCCTCATTGCTTTACAATTCCTGTCAGGAGACGCTTCATTGAATTTGTTTCAGAAGAAATACAAGTAAAAATACATTTTAGGTGATTTGAGGAAGACACAGGTACGGAACAAAACCTCCTAAAATGTGAACGATATTAAAATATCAGTCACACAGTCAAATATCAGTTCCAGGCTTTGACAGACGCCAAAAATAAAAATGATTCTGGGAGAAGGAAACACGAAGCCTTAAGCAGCCAGCTCTCCACATGTGATGTATCCACACACCATAGCCTGAGGAACAGCGTGCAGTACACCAGCATGCCAATAAGCACAGCACGAATCATTCTATACTTCAATATATAATACTGTACACTGACACTATGTTATATAAGTATATTATGTATATATCACACTCTTAATATATTCTCTTACAGAAAAGACACTGTGAAATGTGTTGACATGTTTTTCATATGACCCCATTTAGTCTAATTAATTTCTCCATAATTTACCTTAACCTGTATACTGTATATATTATATATGAACATATACATATATATAAAACAAAGGCAAAATAAAGTCTATGCTGCTAAATTACACAGAGGAATAAAAACTTTTGGCTTCTAACTTTTTACCTCCAAGATAAAACTTACATAGCACAACAACAAAACTCTTCAACTAATGGGATTATGTAAACATGTTTGTTTTCCATGTTTGTTATTGGCTGTATTATTTGATTTCTCCTGATATTTTTGTCTCTCAGACAGACGGTGCTGAAATAAACTGGCACTTCAGGTGTTTTGATGGAAGAACATCTGGCGCTGAGAGAAAACAAACAAAAATATGTATATTTTTAAATCAGGAGCAATCAAACATTTCATAATACAGTATGAAAGCATTTACCTGCTGTCGGCTGAGGTGTTAGTGTTTATCTGTCCATGTTACCTCAGGCATTGGCAGTAATATTAACATCTACAACAAATAATAACACATCTGTCATTTCAACTTTCAAAAAGGACATTTTGTGTCAAAACATTTGTGTGAAAATTTTGCGTCAATAAAAACAAGTTAACAATTATTGTAACAATAACAATCAACTTCTTTTGTGAGTTCCAATAATTATTTGTTCCAATAATTGTTTAATACCAACAATTATTGTCATTATTTTAACTTATTTTGCAGGAAAAAATTAACCAGACAAGTGTATTTTATATTATTATTATTTTTACAACTTTCTCTATCGCTCAGAAGTTTCGCTGATATGTGGCTTAAATTGTGGCGGTTAGGCATTGTGTATATGACAAAATGGATTGGGTGCATCATGGGGGCTTTTGATTACTATTTATCCCCCAAACCATTCAAGATAACATTGATTTATGCTACAGAGTAGAAAATATGTGTTTTCTATAGCCTGCAGGAGCGAAATGAGAAAAGAAAGGGACTCCGTGGAGGATTAATAGGAAGCGCTATCATTTTTACACTAGTTTGCTCCAGTCTCTAATCTGGAATCTAACTCTGGCTGGCAAAAGCACCAGACATGAATGAATTCTTGCTAGCCTACAGATATAAAAGCAGGCACCCATGATATCTGATCCCATCAGGGTTATTTATTTACAGTATTGCACAGATTCAATAGCTCATATTTGAGGCCCTGATGGTATGTTCTCACTAAGAATAAATGGCTACCCTAGAATGAATGATGCCCTAGTTAGCACCTACAAGGAAAGCATATCAACTACATAACTGTCATTGTTACCCAGAATGCAACAGGGCCAGTTCTGGTTGCAGAGAATATTTCATGAGCGAAGTTCCTTTCGCTTATAATGTCCACCGAGGTCTAGCATAAAAATAATATTACTTGCGTTGAGAAGGTTCTATCATCAGAAACTCATGTCAGTGGCTTCCAGCGGACAGCGGTTAGGGTTTTCCATCGGTATTGATTTCTGAAAACTTCATAGTTCTAATCCCAAGCTATCTCATCACAGGCAGAAATAAGAGCAGTATTAAAATTCTAGCTGTGCTGAAGGTACGTCTCAGTTCTGGAGGTCAGAACACACCGATCCATAGCCAGTCCACTAGAGATTTGTGGAAGTTGGTACTGAATCTTTCTGCTATTATTGTATTTTCTACCTGTGTAACTCGGTTGAAAGCATTTAAATGATACATAGAAATCATCCCTTTATGAACAGAAGTAACAAATTCTTGTATTGCTGCTTGCTTAGACATCGCTTTCATTCATATTTTAGCAGCATGCTAACAACCACTCAAAACACCTTAGCAACACCCTGGCAACCACCAAAAACCCCTTATAGCATCATACAGGTGAGTCTTGCATTGACAAGCATCATTCACAATTTCTTCTACTTTAAATGTGTAATTCATGAACGAAGCCCTTTAGAGAGTCGCTGCCCTTGAGAATGACTGAAAGAAAACAAGAAACAAAAGACTGAAGCTGTTTGCACTCTTTCAACCGAGTTTGATATTGACGCTTCTATTCATTCCCTGTTTATCAGAACAAACTTCACTGGCAGACTGAGCCGTAATGAAGCACTAAAGCTCTATTTAGAAAACGTAAAGTGCGGCATCCTAATTGCGGACGGTCCACAGCTAGCTAAACAAGTTATTTGTTCGATGTAAACCTTGTTCTTTGTTTTCATTATTAACTCAATTTGTCTGCCCTTTCTTTTCTACTATCTTCTTGTTCTCCATTGCTCACGATAAGACACCCATTCAGTTGTTTGATGGTACATATTCCCCGGTGTTTTGTTTAAAGGTGACGTTTATGTACAATTTCAGGGAATCTTAGCAGCAGTATTGTGTAGAATATAATTGAGTCTTTTACAGAGTGGATTTGGGTGCCTGTATCACAGCGGTGAGGTGATGGATGCAGTGCTATCCCAGCAAAGCATGTTAGGTTGCGGTATTTACCTGCATTATGTAGCATTAAGAACAAGCCCCGCAGAGGAAACTGCGGCATGCAGCGATGCAGTGTGACACAATGCATCATTTTTATAAAATTATGTGTGTACATTTTTTATTGCAGGACAACTGTAAAATATATAATGCATTTATAATATTAAAGTAGTAGTGGTAAAAAAATACATCTATTTTTACTGGATAGATTTAAGAACAAAGTATGTACAAATGAATAAATAAGCGCATTGATACACATATGTATTAGACAATGCTACTTTTGGTTCATTCAGATTCTGAGGGGGAAAAGAAACCAACATCTTTGTGAATCTCAGACAGATGCTTTTACTGTCATCCATGATGAGTCTTAATGGAACTTCACTTTATATCTTCATCATTCTCTCACTCTCAGAACATCAAAACCTCTATTTATTGACAGACACTTATGGCTTAAATTGATCAGTCTCAAGGTGAGTTACAGAGTGAGAAAGTGAGGCTGTGAGAGAGAGAAACAGATATATGGAGAAACTAAAAAAGAGAAAAGGATAGTATACCTAGGTACCTTCATATACAGATTATATACAGTATATAGAAGCTATACACTTGTATAAAGTATATAGTTGTATAACTATAATCTGTGGCCAGTATACTGACAGAAAAATGTTCAAGAAAAACGTGACATGAATTAATTACAACAAACGATTGTTTGTAGTTTGGTATTATATTTATTCATTTGGAACACAGTACAATGTCACAGAAGAATACATACATTTTATGCACTCAGTAAAACTACAGTTCACGGTGAAATGACCATGTAACATTACATTTACCCTCCTCTGGAGTGTTTTGATGTCACGCTTATAAACGTACGTATGCATTGATTATTCACATTCAAAAATATTTCATCCCAAACGGTTTACAGTGTATTCAGACCTGATCGGAATATCATAGACATGTCAGCACTGTAAACAATATTTTCATGATCTTTAAAAAAACAGTAAGGCAAAGAAAGAAATGTCACAGGACAACATTCAACACACAATCTCAAGTATTCAAACAGGCCGAGACAGGGCCAAATACTTGTTGACAGAAATCACACGTGAGCAAACGCATGTTTTTGTGCATGCACAGCTCACAGCTAGAATATTTCTTATATTGCCGTCTTTTTAACAAAATAATAAAGCTCTACAAGTTTCGGTTCAGTCTTACAAACATAAACATCTTTATAATTCATGTAATACAAAAAAAACTGACTATAATAAAAATGACTTCTTGTGAAATTAATAAAAATCTTGAATACTATATAAGTTCTATAATAATAAACTATTCATAATAAACTACTGTCTCTGATAAAGAAGAATATAGAACCAACTTCTCTTTGCCCTTTTCAAGTCTGGCACAAACCAGCGCTCTCATTAAACCCCACAGTTAAATACATTAGCGTTTGTCAACACAGATTTTATGTTGCTGTCATGTATTGCTTTAATGCATACGCAATATTACCTTTATAAGGAAAATGATGTAAGCAACAACCCTTTTAAATAAGGTGTGTACCTTCATAAACCCCTTTCCATGCTGCCAAAAACGTACTTGAATGTACTTAATATGTGCTTTAACTTATAGCGTATATGCCAATTAATCATATACTTTTAATGTTTTGATGTTCTGTTTAAAAATGGACTCATATACTGGAGTCCCCCATGTGACAAACATTTATAAGACATACACGTCATTGGCACCTGTTATTAAAAACGCCTCACTAAGAAAAGTCTTTAAACAAAATATACATGCTGTGTTGACATCATGCAAGGCAACATCAAGAAGGCAGAATCTGTTTGCGTTTCAGTTGTCTTTAAGAAACTCTTTCAATATTAAGATAAACTGTATTAATTAGCAACAGTTTTCTGAAGCAAAATTTGCAATTAAACTCTGTATATTAATCTTTTGCTACTATCATGTCTGGTTTAACTCATTGGCCTTCTTGTAGCTTGAGACATGATTTATTATACTATATTATGTTAATGCCTGAATATGGGGGAAACCTGTACACTGTTGAACTGTGACTCCTCTTTGACTGATCATTGATTCATCAGACTGCATGTACACGTTGAGACCGGTGCTGAAATGTGTGCTTCCGTCCATTGCATATTTCATTAACACCTGAACCACCAAATATAGAGATATAAGAATAAGAGTTTCACGGTTCTGTAACTAACAGCTGAATGAATTCAGGCCCTGGGCAGAGTTTAAAATTAATGCTACCCTGGAATTCGCTGTCCAAAATAATGACACGCCTGTTACATATTCAAACTCCAACACTCATCTGTAACTTTTTTAAGCATTATTCACAGTCAGGTGCTTAATCATCAAGTTAAACAATTTACAATCTACTATGTGTGTTTCTGAGGCGTAGCAACGATCTTAGTATTTAGAGGGACACATAAACCTTAATAGATTATGAATATTAATTAGACGACAAATGATACATATTAAATTAATTCAAATATGAAAATTAATTAGGCTTATGAATTACTAATTTAATATTACCTACATTTGGAGAGTCCTTGAACAGCTAGTCCTTGAAATCCTGGACCTTGAACGGCTAGCAGAGGTTTCCATTTGGTAATAAAATCAGCAGTTTTGCTACAATTTTTTCCCTCACATTGTCCAAAACTCTTGAGGATTATTTACCAAAAATGATGGGGTGCAAATTTAGACTTTTCTGTAAGTGTGTGTGTGTGTTTTGCCTAATGGTTGCTACGCCCAGATAAATGACCACACATTATCACAAATGGAAGATTCATTATGAATGAATGATACACTTTAAAATAGAAGTGAAACACTGACACAGTGTTTGCTTGCAGGTTATATTAATACACATATTCCTAACCCACAAACAAATGACAACATCATTATCATCCATTTATGTTTGGCGATAAGCGTAAACAAACATTTATTTGGTTTGAAAGTAACCATTAAAGCTGAAGTGTGTAATTTTGTCTGTGTTCAAATAATTCCTATCCCTGCTTAGTATGCAGAGACAAGAAACAAGTATTCATAGATTGATATCCAATGAAATTAGAAGCACAATCAAATTGTGTATATCTCGTACAATGGCACCCTATGAGTTTGGAACGGGACTGAGATAATTCCATTTGTTGACAGCAGAGGAACAGAAATTACACACTTCAGCCTTCGAATCATTTCCTGATATGTCTGAAGTCAAATGTTCATTTAATCATGTGAATCATGTTACATAATCATTTGGTTTTGTTGCATGCCGGTCATTTAAGCTCCTAATTATCACCTGTACATGATAACTACAGTGCAAATGTTTGTGAGAGCAAGCAAAACAGTTACGTTTGCACCGGCGAACACTGTTTGATCATTCGACGTCAGCCTGAAAATGCATAGTATATTTCAGCTGAAAAATTTACAGAAAACCTCAATAATTCACTAGTGTAAAACGTCACTTTTGGGTTGTTTACCCCCATTTTGGTTGCATGGAGGTACTACTACAAACTTACACTCAGAGGTGTGTAACATGTAAGAACCCACGATAGTTACTCGACTACACAAGACGTACACTGCATGACATGAGCATGCGCTAAACAGCCCTTAATCTCATGCAAGGGGTCAGTATAGTGGACGGAAAAGATGTCTCCTCCCCTCCTGAACTCTCTTCTCATGGGTAAGACGGTATTTGTCGGTAAACCTTGTGTTGGGATCTAATACATAGCGCTAATGTTCAGACGTTTGTAAACCCATGCATCAACATGCACTGAAGAGTAGAATCCTGGGTTGGAAAAGTCCATGCGTCTAAATTCACCCAAAACTTGACATTATAGATCCATTTTTTTTCAGGTCAGATGTTGCAATGAGTTGCAACCACTCCTCCATTATTTCATGTACACTGGGGGGCGTTATGTTAAGTTAGCAGTGCGTGAACGTATCTGTGCGCTTTAAATCTTAAAACCGCTGTCTAGGAAAAGTTTTGTCCAGCGAAAGCTGTCGCTCGTCTCCAAACGTCAAAAGTCTCAACACTTGGATTTCATGTAAATACGAAAAAAATGTTCTGCTTCTGAAGTTTGTGTGCGTGCATTTTTTTTACCTTTTCTGTCATTTCTGCCATTGATGTGTGCTAAAAGTAATCTACGACGTGATTGGTCCATTCAGTTACTTCATGCCACTGCGAAGCACCTGATTGGCTGCGATGAGCATGACACTGATGATGAAAGCGATCGCAAAGGCGCAGATCAGACTCTTCCTTACACATGTTTGCTTCACCTGTTGGGTCGGACTCTCCGCTGAAGAAAGAATGAAACAGTCAGACATACAAAAGACTTAGAAAAGATTTGCAATCTTTCAAACGTTTTTGTATAATAATTTGTACAAATTCTTACAACCTCTGTATATTTTTTGCATTTTATTCCCCAGTTAGGTTTAGGGTGGACCTTTACACTTGTTTTTTGTTCCAAAAAAACACACATCACATCACATAACACACAAATTCATTAAAAAAAAAT
>JBAJNP010011913.1:0-14087 GCA_036877545.1 Yasuhikotakia modesta | reverse complement strand
CAACAGTTTATTCAAAGCTTCTTTACCACAGAAATTTTAAGTCAATGCTAAAGAAACCACTTTAACCACAGTTGTGAACTAACAAATGGTGTGTGAAGCTAAAAGCAAATTGTGATGTACGTGGAGACATTCAGAGCAGTGACAAATGATTTACTATGGTGTCCAGAGTTTCTCCCAAACCACCATGGTTAGTTATTTTCACTACAATAAAATTGTGATAACTCAGCTAACATTGCCATAAAAAAATTAAAATGACAGGAAATTTTTAAAAGAAAATACAGACAGCTGAAAACTACACAAGTCTAATATTATAATTGTAGATGACACTTTATAGTCCAAAGTTCTGTTTTACAATACATTGATGCTGTGTGGTACATAATACAGTACAGTATATATGAAGACAATATATGAATATGGGTGTTCCTGTAGCTTTGTGTTAGCAGCGCAAAGTTTGTGGGTTCAATACCAGGGAACACACACTGATAAAAATGTATACCTTAAATTCACGTAAGTTGCTTTGGATATGAGTAATCAGATTATCTAATAGTCTAATGGAGCACTATGGGATCAGCCCATCATTTATTTACAGCAGAGATGTACCTGTTTCTAAACTCAAGGGTTCGCTTTTAAAGCTTTTAGTAAATTGCTTTTGCTATGGTGTGTCAAGTATAATTGCCCATAATTGGACAGAGAATAATTTTTCACTTGTGTGTTTACTGATATGCCTATCAAATTAAATCACATGTTATAATTAAACCTATTTCATATTCTGATCAATACAGTTTCAATATTCTCTAAATTACGCCACAGTTTTATTCAGGAATCTTCAGTGTCTTCAAAAAAACAGCAAAAACAGATGTGATGATAAAAGTCTCCCTGGAAACTGTTTAAACAAATCACATCACTTTTATATTATATTTGTGAGATTTCCCAGCTGTCAAAACTCAAAAACATAAAACTGCATGCAAACTAGGACAGCAATAAAGTTTGGCCTCTTGAGCTAACAAGAAACAGCGAATTTCCCTCTCTGAACTTCATTATTAATCTCAAAGCTGACTGAACTTCCTCCAGTTACTTTATCTTAGTGAAGTCAATCTGTTCTTTTCTTCCTGTTTGCTTTAATGTGCAAAGACTGCCAACTAAAAACTATTCATGCCTTTGAAACTTCTGCGTAGCAATATAAAGTCTCATCTTCCATTTGGCATCAATACAAATAAACTTCCCTCAAGGACTGCAACCTTTGGTAATCACGATCTACTGCCTACACGACAACAAAAGCAGGGCTGTCATCACACTCCGACCTTGAGCACTTTAAAGTACGTCAGACCATCTGAAAAACACAAGCGACAACATTTCCTCTTGTGGTGTAAACACGTTGTCTTTTATTTCTTCTTTTTAAACCTTAAATCTTTAAAGCGTCACACCATAAAAATGCTACTATAACCCAAACCACCATAAAACATTTACAACATCTGATAGTTCAAAGATTGAGCAGATTTTGTCTTGCAAGAATCAGCAGGAATAAGGAAGGGGAAATCTCACAGCGAGACTCTTAACACTTGGACATGAGAAACAGATGGCCAGACGTACAAACATGCAAAAGAAACTGAGACACCGATGGTGTATTTACAGAAAAAGCTGTGCGTATCATTACAGCTATGAAGAATATGTAGACAGTAAGCACCAAAACCTCTCCATCACCTCACATTCAATGGCTCTTGTGAAAGAGTAGAAACATCACCACTGTGTAGCAGAGAGTTGTGGAAGTGGCTCATAGATTAATGTTTCTAAAAGCACTGTTTTTAAAGTTTAACAATGTTTTGGAGGTGAGTTTGGAACATATTGATGATGAAAGCTACAGTAAGTACAGATCTGATATGTCCTCACTCTGTTCAAACCAATGCGGTAGTTCTACTGTATAATTTTCAGTGTTACGGTAAAGACAAACAATGGAAAACTTGATGTCATGTCACATAACGTGACAATTATTAACACAACATACCGGGATAAAAATACAATTTTTGTGCAACACATCCCAATTCTGAGCATTATACTGAACACAGAACAGATTATATATAGAAGATTATATATTAGATTGTAAATGGATTATATATTGGATTAGATATAGATTATATATGGAAGATTATATATTAGATTGTATATGGATTACATATTGGATTAGTTATAGATTGTATGTGCTCTTAATTAATCTATTTTGGTGCACCCTGCACTTAAAACAGAGAACAAATTTATTAATGATTGATGTTTGTATAACAAATAGTGCAGAGTGAGTTATACGCTAAAATGTAATGCCTAGGGGTTACAGGGTTTTAAAAACTCAATACATAGTTTTGAAAATATTGTTTTGACAGTTCAAAACAAACAGCTCAATAGTAAATGGTCAAAAACAGATCATTAAAGAAAAAAGCAACAACTCTGAAAGCACTAGCTGATATCATAATTTATATAACGTCAGCAATGTAGATATTATATAAAGACTGCAGCACTGCATATATAGCCTCATACAGCCTCATTCACCCACACAGCTGGTAATGAGATGCAGCCATTAGGAAGCTACAGGAGAATGTGGCCTCCTGCAAGCCACGGACACTAATAGAGGCTCAGCGTTTGTGCTGTACTTGTTAATAGCAGCTGATTTTAGACAGATCAAAAACAGCGTTCAGCTCTTGAAATGGTGTTCCAATGTTAAACTGACAGCATCAACTTATATCATCTTATATGTGTTTGTTTTGCTCACATGTTAGAGAAAACAGGCAGCTGTGATTAAAGATAGGAGTTGACTTGACCGGGGGCAGATCTGTTTAAAGAGTGAGACTACCAACAAATGCCAGTGGAGACATCCGATACTAAAGTCAGCTGAACCCTTTCAACTCTAAACCTACCAACATATACAGTATATCATTCAGTCTATATCAGTCAACAGCGCACACAATTCTAGTAAATGCTGCATTCTGCAATGCTAATGTAGACGTAATGTCAGCATGTAATAGTATATAATATTAATCTCTTATTAGAAGATGAGGTGAGATGTGGAACTGAGGCAAGGTGTAATAGGAAACAAAGTCCAATATTAGTGCAGGGAAAGCAGAAGTCAAGCACTCACTGGTCCTGAAGGCTGAATTCAGTGTTTTCTGAGGAAATCTGTCCCGTCACCGGATGCCTGAATGTGGTCGTCCTTTGATTATGACTGCAGACAAAAACAAAGAAGCATAATATTAGCATGACTAGCTAACATATAGCATGACGAATTCTCATTTGTGCTCTGATGTTTCATTTCAGTTTGCATTCATTCAAGCCGCCTGAATATGCACCAGAGTTATGTAAAGTATGAAGAATTGAAGCCATAACAATTCTCTTTGTTTAGACCCTCCAGCAACCCCACAAAATTATGTAAATGTGTCCCTCAAATAGTGAAGACATTTTCATCACAGTGCCAGGCACAAGTTTTGGGACAATACCCTCAAAACATGTATTAGTATTATGGGAGTTTTTTGTATATTTGTACTACAGGTCAAATGTGATGACTGTTGAAAGATGCTCAGATGTGTTTAAACACCAGCGGCAGAAACCAACGTGTTTAAGCGATCTTATCTCAGCAGGGTCATTCCCATTCACTGAGCATCAGTGATAAAACTTACAGAAAGCTGAGATACAAATTTTGGCTTCGACATTTAATGCAACAACATTTAGTCCCGATTACACCGAGAACAATGAATCACTGGAAAATCAGTTGGAAATCCCACACACAGCTACAGGGTCAGCATGCAATTTACTGCCATACAGAGCTGCCAAAATCCTCTTATCTCCGCTTA
Source organism: Yasuhikotakia modesta (assembly GCA_036877545.1). Taxonomy (NCBI): domain Eukaryota; kingdom Metazoa; phylum Chordata; class Actinopteri; order Cypriniformes; family Botiidae; genus Yasuhikotakia; species Yasuhikotakia modesta. The sequence continues at coordinate 10,254 of JBAJNP010011913.1, read as the reverse complement.
TCATATTATAGGCTGTACAACGACTGATTGATTTTACCAGGGTTACAATTTAAAGGAACCATAAAAACAATCAACTAGACGATGCAAAGATTCTAGAAGTGTCTAATACAGTTGTGTTTAATTCCTAAAGCATGCTACACAAACACTGCAAAACTGCACATTTGTTCGAATTATCTGTTGCTTACAAAGTTCCACATAATCCACAATCTCGACACATACATTTTATCATTTTAAAATGAATTCCACCAACTTCTGCAAACACAAAGTCTATAAATTCTGTGAGGGCTGTCAAATTATCAACATGATTAAAAAACTAAACATACATTACAGCAGGATCTTGCAAAGAAAATAAAAAACAGAAGCATTTACATATCAGAGCATCTCTGTCTTTATTTACCAATTATTTTATTTGCTAAAGAAATCTTATTGTAGCTTCATTCCTGCTTGAGTTGCCCACACATGCCGCTTTGTTAAACTTAAACTCGCTTCTCCAAAACACACAACCGTCCAAATTAAAATTTAACTTCAGACTATGAACTTCACACTTTGTTAACGCTCTTCAAAACACTCACACAAACTCTCCCTCACTGCAGCTTATTTACCAGTAGGACTAAAAGCACAGAAAGACCCCGATTACCTCACAGGTCAACCTGATCGGGTCTCTGCTTACAATCAATAAGAGCCGTTCTCATGTCATGTGGTGCTGTAGAGCAGTGACAGGTTTCTGCCTGGGTTAGACTTCAGAGCTCTGTGATCGGCCTCTGGGCTGTCTAGCTGTCTCGTGTGATTGGAAGGGTAAAATGCCAACAGTGTAGTGGTGTCTAGTGTCAGGGTCCGGACAGAGAGAGAGAGAGGGACGAGCAAGAACGCAGTCCAACACGTGAAACTTGTCTCCTATGGAGAGCAGCTAGACAGCTCGAAATGACAAAATAATAACCAGCCCCTTCGCATGTGTCAATAATCAAACACTCATCCACACAAATACATTAGCATTGCCACATGAGAACATAACAATACAACAGTTGAGTGCAAAGAGTTTATTGTTTGTCAGGTCTCTCAGTGGTTTGTCATGTTAATGGCTTTTTGTGTACACACAAATTCTGCTGTTTCTGCAAAGGATAAACATTACAGACGGTTTGTGCATTGGGCCTGCATTAGTGATTCAACCCGATTAATTCTAAATGTCTGATCAGCATCAACATGAATGCTAACAAAATTCTAGGGAAATTTTAGAGAAAGTATAGCTGAACTTTATGAAACAGGAAGTGGTGACTCCAACTTTATAATGAAAAACAATCTTTAAAACAAAGTTTGTAGGTGGCCATCAATACATACGTTACTATTTAAAATAGTTATAGCTGAAATTTGACTAGGGAAGTCCCAAATCATATTGCAGTGAAATACAATCGAAAACAACAGAATACACACAAGACTGTAGAATAGATTGCAGAACTGCAGCCAAACTTTGCCTCTAGAGTCTTGATAGCCATGTAATAAGAATAAATTGTGAGCACTAATGAAAATGTAGCTGGGCACAAAATTGTATCTAAAAATAAATGGATGTTAGAGTAACTGGATTAAAGTGTGCCAAGTTATTCCATCTCTGTCTGTCTCTCTCTCTCCCTCTCTCTCTGTCTCACACACACACACATACATGCACGCACACACACACACGCACACGCAACAACTCTTTCACTCCAGCTTTTGTACAGTCTTGCCTGTATTAAAATTACATATTTTAAAATTATAATTATATATTAAAATCTCTTAAACATGAAAATAGCAGCAGAAGTTATAAACACGATGTTATCGAGGCTTAGATGCAGCGTCATAATCTTAAGCTGAAGTAACAATTTTCTCCTCAAGTAGATCTTTTTCTGTTTCATCTTAAGCCTTTTCCTTGCATATAAACTCAATTTCAGTGAACGCATGTCATACTGTCAGAAGGTAGGGCTCTGCAATGGCTTCAAGGCTACAAGAGGTACAACGATTTAGGAAGATTGCAAATGGGCACATCAGTAAACATAATCGCAATAATCTGCAATAGCTACAAGATTTTAATACTTCATAAAGTTATGTACAGTCAAAGTTTTTGGTTGATGCACACAAATGGTAGTTGGAATGTGTGCTTTTTTTACCCAAAGGGGAATTTTTTTGTTTTTAAATGGATTTTCATATAATTCTACTTTATCTTTAAAACAAATTACCATTACCATTTAGCAAGATATCATATATTACATTTTTCCTCAGTGGTTTTCTTCAAGACTTACATGGCTTGATAGTTTTATGTATGCATGAATACATTACATCCGTTATGTCTGACACACTCTCAAACCTCAGAGCAACTGCTCAGCAAACAGACACTGACCCTTGAGATGACTTGGAAAAAGTCACATCAGCCATCATATGAAATCAAACATCAGTGAGCCGCATCATCTCAAGAAACATCCTACAATCTGATTTGACAAGACAGACAGAGCTTTCTATTGGTCATCCAATAGACAACACTTAACAATTAGAGCTTTCTATTGGTCATCCAATAGACAACGCTTAACACTCAGTTTGAGAGTGTCACAAAATGAGCTTGTTGACGGATAAATATAGATGGCAGTTTGATAACATCCATCATGCGGCTTGGAGATTTCTGACAGCTTGCTGTGAGGGTCTCTGAAATCAGTTGTGACAGCAACACTGGAGAGAGCAAAACGCAGAAGGGATCGGACAGAAAAAGCATCGGGCAGGATGAATGCAGCTGGAATAAGAAGTGACTTACAGAGTCCTAATATAAGCACTGGTCATATTTCATCAGCAGACCTATAATATTACCTCAAGCCCAAGAGAAGACTAAAAGAAAACATGTGTTAGTGGTTTAAAGTGTTTTAAGGGAGTTTGTGTTTCAAGTGCATGTGTTTACTGTGGTATTTACATTTTAATTTACTATGTTGCACAATGTCTGTGGTCACCATTGGTTATAATATATCAGTAAGTTATGCATATGCACAAAAGTTATGTATATTATGCATATATTAGTTATATAACTTTTGTATTTTCCCTTATTGATAAATTGCATATTATCTACAATATTACATATTTTTTCTTTCTAGAACATTTCTAGCATGTATGATACATTTTTCTAACATGTTACACTTGTTAAAAGTAGCACTTTTCAAAAATGTTAAACATTTCTATTTTTATATAATCCCTTATATAAACCCTGAATTGTGTGCACAGATCCAGAAGACCCTTGAATGTCTTGGACCGTGTTGTTTTCTCAGTAACATACATTCATTTCAGCCGGAGAATTCCGGCCCGGTAATGATATTGAACAATTTCAGAAAAGGCCTTTTTAATGAACTTTCTATCCTGCTGTTATGCAGCACAGTGTCTGTCTGGCTCTGATGTCAGAAGTAATTCACAAGCCTCTATTACCTCAGAACACCAGCAAAAAAAAAAGACATCAGGAAATTCAATAGCTCAGGTGTCTGGGGAAAGAAGAATAAACCAACAAGTCTCTCGGTTAACTGAACAAATTCAACCTTGAAAGTTATCGACAGTAAATAGTTAATCCGGTCAAAACTTTTTAGAGCGGAATAGAGATCTGAGCTTAATTAAAAGACCCTGATATAAATATGATAGTTATAAAATATATGCTGTGAGTTTTAAGATCAAACAGGTTATCTTCACACAGGTTTTGTTTTACCATTGAAAACCTGTTGCCTACAGTAGATCTCTGTCTGTGTGCTTGAGTCTCTTTGATCTATCAGTGTGAGACAGCACATCTCAATGGGGAAATACAAACAATGCAGTCAATGCAGTCATTTCTATCTGATATAATGCATTCAAAAGAAAGCATTATTATTCTTTATATGTATTACATCTATTTGTCTCTATTAACATTGTTTAATGATGCAAAATAAAAAATTAAGCAACTAAATAACAGCACATTCTTACCTTACCCCAACTGTAAGTTTATATATAACTGTAAAACTTAAGGTCAGCTAGGTTTCATTTGACTTTAACATACATAAATAGAAAGACGTAAAGCTTGGATTTGACATTTCAAACACAGGTGATGAAAAGAGGCAAACATTTTCACAGAGAATTTCAGTTTTAAGATCACCTTGTACAAATTTACATAAACTGCAGTTGACTACAGGTGTAAAGATTTTTGACTGTAAGCAGAGACAAAAACAGGAAGATTCTTTCATTTGCCAGCATTTGAATGTCCCTTTTTCTGTCACTAATCTTTATCAAATTTCTACTAGTCTGACAGGTAAACTGTGACAGAAGAGACGTTGAGAGAAAACAGAACCTCTTTGGTGATTCAAATGACATGTAAAGCAACTAACTAATATTTTTGTTGTCCAACCAGACCAACTGCACCAACATGTTTGCTGGTTAGCAGATTTAAAGTGGATGTTATCAATAAAAAAAACTATTAGGTTAAACATTTTTGATATCAAATTTTTACAATTTCCAATTTAAACATATGCATGTTTAAATCTTAAAAATGAGATTTAAGAGCTACTGTACAGCAAAAGGGAAGATTCTCAGTAAATAGTGCGTGGCTTCAATTGTTTTTTTTCATGGTCAATGTTGACCCGACCTGACCATGGCAGAGAAAAAAGCAGTTTGAACATCCTTTGTGTTTTTCCATCGCATAATACATGGCAACAACAAATTATATCGGTGTCGCTAGTCACTAAACCCGCTAGTATTCGCCATTCTTTGCAGTAAAGGGTCACATACAAACATGTTATGTAAAACAACAAAATGTGTGATGTGTTTGTTTTCCTACATTAAAAATAATTTTACTGCTCTGAATTTTCATGTGGAACTGAGACTGAGTCACATTCTCTATGAATAAAATACAATCTGATAACAAACAAGGATTATTTTAGACTAAAATCAGGTGCACAGACTAACAGAACAGTCAGAAGCAAAAAACAAGACAAGAATATTCAAAACCAATTAAGATTTATCTCAGAAAAACAGTGTGACTGCACACTTATAAAAACCCGACAGGCCTAGAAGGCATGAACAAAGTGAAACATTCACATTTACATGCACAAGTTTTGCTGCTTTGAATTTTTCATGTTCTTCAGGGTTTTACTGAAGCCATAAATCTGATACTTTATGTCTGAAGGAAAAGCAGAGGCGGTCCACCGAGGCCAAACATGAATCTCGGTTTAAAATAGTCTCCAGCTGCCTGAGGAGACCACCAGAGTGGCTTTTCCTCTGTTAGTGGAGATGTTGTTTTGTCATTGAGGGGGATATGGGATGGATCATAGTGCTACTGTCCGCCTCTGATCCGGTCCCATCCCATCCGATCCTGACCATTTGTTCTTCCATATCTATTGTTCCCTCTTGGTCTGATCAACTCTTGTATGAGTCACCGCACTCATGCCCACACACATACACACACACACATACACACACACATACACACACACAAACGCACACACACACCAACACACAAAGATTTGTGGTATCTAACATCCCTGCTCATTGACTGTACATGGTGACTTACAAAGTGACCTAAATTTAGCTACACAATAATAAAAATTCAGGCTACTTTGAAAATGAAGGTCATTTGTTATCTTTTGTTGGGAAAATAATGATGTCATGGGTCACAATAAAAGAATCATCCATGGTTTTCCATTATTTGTTTTTCATTGACCACGAGACATAAACGAGTGTTACATGAGAGCTACTGCTTTTGTTTTTGAATACATAAAAGCATGTTTGTTATATTATTGATTTTACTCAACTCCATCTCAGCAACAACAAAACTGGGCATCTAACAAACAAAATAATAATAATAATACATTTTATTATACAAACAATGGATAGAGCAGATCTTGCTGTTTTTTCTCTTTTTATACAACACACAAGCTTGAGATATCTGACTTTTCTCATAACAACAATTACTGAGGGGAACTTTGTTCCAAACCCACCCACTATTCAGTCTTCGGCACTGAGAATTTTTGCATATGATTTTTCAACTGATTAATTGAATCGAACAGTTCCAAAGAATAAACTGAAATGTGTCAGACTTCAGGGAACAGAGAATTGTGCTTCATAATTTAAAAAAGCTAAAAAAAAAAAAAACAAGTGAAAATTCAATCTCGCGCTGCAAAACGGATCTAATTGGATCCAGCAAATTTCACAGAAACCAGACCCCCAGCTCAGTGTCATTTCACCAACAAACAACCATCATAAATACCATGAAGTTATCTTCAAGTTCTTTGGAGGACCATGTAAATACCATGATACATAAACTATCATTTAAAGCCGATATTTATTATCTGCTAATTTATTAACTCACTCCACACCACGGGGAACTGCGCCAAAAAACAACAAAACCAAACACACAACTGAAGCTGTAGTTTCTCTGTCAGATGCCTCAAGTCATTTTCCACCATTATCTTTCAGACACTGTTTGTATGTTATGGAATATTCAACAAGATAAAAGCAACATTATTCTCAAATATTCACGCTTTGGAATGTCCACCACCCACCATGTCATCTGAAAATTATTGAAGACATTTACAGTCATCTCTCGCCCTCCGTTTCCCCTCCTGTTCTCATGTTAATCCTCTGCCCTCCTCTCAGCTAAAATCACTTTGTACACGAGTAAACAACTGTTTTTATCTTCTCTAGACTGTTTATATCTTCTCTAGTTCTCTTGGGAACTACATTTGTAGCTGGCCGATTAAAGTAGGTGTCTCTGCATGTTCTTGTAGGTGCCAGAAAGACAAATATATTGTATCAGGCCCTGAACCCAAACACCTGGTGCTGAATCACACAAATGGGCCGAACACACATACACTCGCATTCACACAAACACAGAAACTCACGCCAGCGTTATTTTTAGACCTCTGTCGTCCTACAAAGACTAATGATGCTCATTTCATTATCCTGCACAGCTTCGCATCTGTGTCGATCTTCTGCCATTCAGATTCATTTAACTATTACTGGCCATGATTGTTTGTTTTTTTGTTTTTTTACAGATTCTGCAATTTCACACAAAGCTAAGAGAGATCGAAACTGCTCTCTCACTTATAGAATTTTTCCTCAGCGGTCTTGAGAGACTTTCATTAAGGGTTGACATGAATTAATAAAGGCCTCACACACACGTGACAGGCAGAGCTAGTAAGCAAAAAGCGGCCAACATTTAAATGTCACCCTGACAGTTTAGAAAAAGATGTGACAAATAAAAAAAATGATGTCAGATCATGATGTGACATCATAACTTTGAGTTACAGAGAACTGCTCTGTTGCTCTTGGGTCTATCACAACGTCTACACAGGTCTACACAACCTGATAATGTTGATAAACGGATGTCATACAAAGACCGAATATATTTGGTGCCTTTACAGAAAACCATCCTACTCTTTGGTCATGTGATGTATGACATCACTGCTAAAGTTTACATCCAGGGTTTGACTGGTTAGCATGGCGCAGTTAGCCCTGCTGGTAGATGCCATAGCAACAAATCTAACAAACCAATTATCTTCTTTGATGGCTTTTTATACCATCAACATTAAATCTGCACATTTATCAGTGATAAACGTGAATGTTAACGGATATCTATTTCCCAGTTATTATAAACACAAGAGCTCACTGCTTGAACCTAAAATAAATCAAACATACCTCGTGTGCTTTAGTCCCAGGCAGCTCTCCAAACAGTTCCTCCACATGTTGTTCAAACAGCTGTAATTTCTATTGTCCAGACAGATTCAGAAAGTCACAGTTCATTGGCTGGCTGTCAACGCATCACAGATAGAGACAGAAATGAGTCTCGCTAGCTTGGACAGAATCAAACATCTGGATCATCCTTCTGATCCTCTCAATCTTCTGACAGGACCGGATAAATCATGCAAGCCCTGTCAGTACGTAAATTACAAGCCAGGATTCAGCTCCAATGAGCGTGGGACTTTTTTTAGCCCTCTTCTGAGCTAGTGAACTCGTCTCTGGGACCCGTGCTGGAACACGATTGGCTCACGCCGATGCGCTGGAAGCAGATGGGCTCCCAGTGCAAATTTGCTTTTTTGTAAATGGCACAGATAATCAAACGCTGTAAGTTTGTCCCAAAGCCAAAGCCTTTTTATGAAAAGCTGCATTTATAATCAGCTATGATTTTACGGCGCATGTAAAAGCTCGTATCTGAATGTTGCATGTTGAGAATCAAAGAGCATTTAATACACTTAATAGATTATTGACTGATTGTCATAGTAGTTTTTCTCATCTGCTGTGAGAGATGAGACACTGATAATACTGATTAAAGGGGGTTAAGTTTAGCCCGGTTAGGCCCGGTTTTACCCGGTTAGGTCCAGCAGGTGGATGCACTAACTACACCATTCTGCTACAAATGCTGCACAGATACAAGATAAGTTATCATACGATGATTTATTTACAAGACATGTTACATGATTGAGGGCAGACTGGGAAAGCCCTCAACAGACAGACACAGCAAGATGATTCAGGATTTAAATCAAGATAGTCTGTTGTTTCACTCACCCCTGCTGTGTGAACCAATCCAGTCACAGCAGTTACAGAAACTGCTTTTCCATAGAATTAATATACATGGTGATTACTGGCTTTCAAGCTCAGTGGCAAGGTTGTTTTGACACAAATTATCTCCCGTATGTGTAAAAAAAAATCAAGTTGTTTAAACATTCATTCTTTTTGTCATGTCTTATTTCACAAAATAAACCAGGGTTAACATGCGCACTCACCACTCACGAAACATTAATACAAAACTACCTCATAAAGAACCACAAAAATAGTACAGTCGATCACATGACCTTATTCCTCAGACCAGCTCATTCAACCAAACATCACAGCTAAAGGTAGAACTTTCACTTTTGTGCCCAATGAAGACCCAGCAAACACACGGTCATCATGGTTACACTAATAAACAGATCACTGGTGCTTATCATTTTGACCCTGTACAGTGTAACCATACAACCATATGGAGCAGATTAAAACACTGCTTTGTTTAATCCAGATCAGTTAAAAACTCCAAAATGGCATCTATCTTGTCTAAGTTGTTAGACTCTCAGCTAACAAATTTAGACTGTAAAATGTTTCTGTAACATTTTTATTAATTACAAACATTTTAAAAACACTGTTTCAGACATTTTAGTAATGTTCAAAAGTCCAGTTTTCATACATTACAGCTTGGTTATAAGAATGTTTTTCATGTAATGCTCTTAAAGCATTCCACTTTTGATGTACATTATATAACATTGTAAAATGTTCTACTAACATTACTGCAATAACACTTTTAATTACTTTGCAAGAACATTAGACAATAAACATAACAGAGAAACACAATCCCTGTTCATATTCTGTTAAGATCATCTGTTAAATACGAACTCTGTTTTTTAGCATTAGCATTCAACACTTTAAGCTAACAAGAATTACCTGTATGTTTCCAAGCAACATGTTTTGAGGACATTCTAACAGAATTCAAACTGTTAATCTAAAGAGGACAATTTAAAACACACACCCTCCACTTACACTCGTCTATTTAAACAGCTATTGGAAGGCAGGCCTGTTTGTACAAGGCTGAACTGGATCCTAAAAAATACAGTTAGTTATTTTCTTCAGCTTAATGTACCGTAATTACAGTAACTGTGACAGGAGGGAAAGCAACAGTTAAATACACAGGCAGGTGGAGGCCAAAATCATGTTATTATGGGAGCAGCCCACAATAATGGGCTTGGTATAATTATCACATTGCAGTCGAAAACAAAATGGACTGCAATAAAACAACCCCTGGTGTTTCTCTGGAAGAAAATCGCAGAAAAACATGACAAATGAATCGAGGTCAAAAGTCTGCACACAAACACAAATAATAAGACAACAATGTTTCTTTATTATCTTCACGGAAAGACTGACACAACTTCTCAAGAAAAGAAGAACATACTAGTTGAAGGAGTCAACTCTGAGGCTAGAATGCTGATGTGGGAATAAGACTATGAACTGTGAAGGTATGCTGAAAGCTGTAGTGTGTTTTTTTTACACCTTCACAGAAAGAAAGATGGAAAGTCAGCTTACTACTTACTTACAAGTAGTAAGTTAAGCATTTATGACACCTTCCTGGCGACAGGTTGCCAACACTCTACTTGTCAACGGTTAGACTTCCATTATATCAAATAATCAGTTAATTTATTCTCATCTCAATGAAATCTCTGCCACAGACGCATATGGTTTATATTTAATCTAGCATTATACAACAAAAAC
>JBAJNP010011912.1:0-14089 GCA_036877545.1 Yasuhikotakia modesta | reverse complement strand
TTGCTCCTAGGGAGCAGTAGCAGGTCAAAGTCATCTTGGCACCTGTGTTATGACCCTATTAAGATTTACAGCAAAAAATGTCTACAACAAAAATGTAGCCAGATGCATTTATTATGTTATAGGTTAAAAAATACAGGGCTTTTTCTTTCTGAAAATGAGTGGTGTGGCTGCATTAAGTAAAAAAATTTTTAAAAGCTGCAGTGAGGCATGTGACAATGTGAGACCGCACGAGCTTGTACACGCCGCGACTTCACCTCGTCACGCAAAGGTCACTGAGTAGCGAGAGAAATTATAAATGAAGGAGAGGGGCCGCCAGCTATTGTTTCTCGGTGGGGGCCGGACCAAAATAAAACACCTTCGTTTAAACAGGCTCTAGCAAAAAAGTCTCTTCGACGCTGTTCTATCTACACTCTAGCGCTGGAGTTTACAGAATCGTCCATGTGTGCTTCAGAGTTTGTCCCGCTGTCATTTCGAGCGAACGAGTGCGTGTGACTGCGCCCCGTTTGTTCTTGAATGCCGAGTGAAACCAAGCAGGGCGTGTTGTTGAGTTCTGGAGAGGAGGGGAACTTCCCTAAGGCTTGTGTGAGAGAAACAGAACGAGGAAACGAGAGAGAGTTGTGCGCGATCAGAACCCTGGACATGACCCCCCCGAGGCATCGCCTCCTGCCTGTCCCACAAGAGTGTCACTTTCTTTTTATAGAAGTAGAAGAATTTGCATGCGGACGAAAGGAAAGAGACGCTGAAATAAGCAAGGAACCGAAATTGTGCACAAGTGTGGAGTGTACAGCCCAGATGATTGACTACAGCGCTGCTCAAACTAATGAACGGATGAAAGCATCATAGCCATAGAGTTTTTCTCCAGAGTCACCAACTATATTTATTTTATTGATTTATTTAAAAGCAAAAACCAGCACAGGCACGGAAAAGACCAGTGTTAAAATGGTGGGCTGCACGTGTTGGTTTTATGTGCCAGAATGTGTTTTTTATAGAAATAACAGATTTCAGATTTTTTTAATGTCAAATATAGGTGCATTAAAATGATTTGGAAACCTTATACCACATCTATCTTGAATGTTTGTTGTATGTAAATATATACAGAAGAAAAAACAAGATAAAATTCTGGTGTTGATGTGTGTTTATCTGTTAGACATTTTTGGTAGACACAACATAGAAAATAGTGAATTTAAAAAGTACATTTAAAGGGAGGTAACATTTTAAATCATCACAAAGCCAAATATCTGCCAAAACGTACAATAAATGAATTGTAAATGGAAAAGTGTAAAATGTAAGTCGGTCATTGTATTGTGTAAGTTTAATATTCAGCTCAGCATTTGGCCGAGTTAAATCTACCTGCGGTGACTTCCTGCTGTTGGGCTTGTGTGGAGGATAACAAGACAACAAAATGATTTCAAAGGGAAAGAGACAGGGAGAGAGAGGGAGTGAGAGAGAGAGAGAGAGAGGTGGTCAGGGGAGATTGTAACTGCCTGTTCGTTTGGCTGCTGTAAATGCTTTTGGTCCTGATAAGCAGCTTATTCTTCCTCCCCGTATCTCATCTCCCTCCCCCATTACCCCATCTCTCTCTCTCTCTCTCTCTCTCTCGTTCTCTCTTGTTCTCTAGTCTTGCATTTTTGTTCACATGCTTAAAGCAACATCCTGGATTCCAGGTGCAAGTGTTTCTATTTAATGAGTGTGTTTGTGTTCTTGTGTGTGCGGCAGGTTTGTGTGCCATTCAGAACTGAATTCCTGAATTTAAATTAAGTAGGCAAACAGAATGCAGAATTATAATTCAAATGTGAATCCAAAGTAGAAGAACTGAATTGTAATGGAATTCAATGAGATTCACATTTAACGGCTGAGTGTGAGTGTAGTTTACACAAAGACATTGATATAATGATGTTGGTTTTTCAATATGAATTACCCACAAAACATGTTTTTTCCAGGAAACATTAGAGGGTATTAATAACCAAGGCTTTCATTTTATTAATATAATCATCATTCAGAATTTTGGTGTTAGTCGTCGCCCCTTTTTGCATATTTATTGCTGTATTTAAGCGACGATCGTGTTAGTTTCCATTATCTTTGGTTGAATTACTCAAAGAGATTCAGCAGCTCTGAGCTTAAAGGTCTAATTACTTTAGTCATTCAGGTAAAACATAATGCAAGGGGAAAGATTATATGTGTTACTATAATCTATTTGCTGATTTAGGGCAGCAACGGAGCCACTGAGAGCTCCAGAAATAACTCATTGTGTGCGAAACCTTCAGCGTTCCTCAGACAGAAACATACGCTTCAGAAAACTGAAGTTTGTGCTGAATGCCACTTTACATAAAATCACACTGCAGTGTGTGTGTGTGTGTGTGTGTGTGTGTGGTTGTTGTGGTCCATATGGCCTTTTTCTTACACTTCTGTCAGAGTGTATGAATTTACACAGATGGTGTGTTTCTTTTGTGGTTCTTAGTATATGTTTGTTTATATGGTGGCAGTGTGTGTGTGTGTGTGTGTTTGTACTGTGGTCAGAGGCTGCTGTTGTACGCCAGCAGCAACGAGAGAGGATGAGAGATTAGTAATCCTTTGAAACGCTTGCAAATTCCCCATTTTAAAGTCCAGTGGGTCGACTCAAGACCGCTCTCTCTGTCTCTCTCTTCATTTGTCGCTCTCCCGCTCACTGATGCGGACAGGTCATGGGGTCAAACCAGCACACACTTACATGCACCTGAAAACAACCAACACATATATGCTATATATATGCTAAATGGTCCTCACTCTTTTTATGGATAGAATTTAAAACATTCTAATACATTATAATATTGATTTGACCATAATGGATTATTGTGTATGGTAAAATGATGTTCATGATAAGCGTCATAGTTGTAAATTGAACAGATGTCTCTGTTTTGGTAAATCTTAACATGAGCTGAAATAGAGTTTAAACAGTTTAACTCTAGAGAAGAGTTAAACAAAGAGAATTTGCTTTTTTACTCAGATTTGAATATCTTTTATTGTTCTGTAATATTTGTAAAGTGTCTGTGATCTCTATTTGCTCTGATTCTCTCTTTTGTCTCTCTCTGTCTCTTCAGGAACAAGTTGAATATGTGTTTCTGATCATCTTCACTGTTGAGACGTTTCTGAAGATACTGGCATACGGTCTCGTGATGCACCCGAGCTCCTACATCCGCAACGGCTGGAATTTACTCGACTTTGTCATTGTCATCGTAGGGTATGAGACCACCTTAACTGCTCTGTTCATTCTCATTTTGTTATTTCATATAATTTAAAAATGAGTCATTATATACCTGTGATGTCATCTCAGCCTTTTTCCCATGATGCACTTGTAATGTACACAGTTGATTTTTATTCAGGTTGTGTAATGGCCAGCAGCGGCTGTTTTGTTCACAATTGTCCTTTTTTGTCATGTGGTTTTGTTTTTCTTCTTTATCTATTTTTTTCTCGTTTTTCTCTTCCTCCATCTCTCACTTTTGCTCTCGTTCTCTCACCCGGATTATCTGGCTGACAATCCACCTCTCTCTCTCTCTCTCTCTCTCTCTCTCTCTGTCTCTCGCTCTCCTCTTTGTCTTTTAATCTGACCTATAGCACGGAGTCCTGACACACACAGGGCTTTACAGCATGTGTGTGTATGTGTGTAAGCACTATTTAATTTTCCAACAAATAATTAATGTCACAGTGCACCACTGTTTAAACTCATGTTCTTCCTGGGCACATTACAGAGTGTGTTTAAAGAGAGCCAGTCCCGCGAGCTCTGTCTGTCCTGCTAAAATGAGGCCAAACAGCTGTTCTGAGGTCATTAATGGCTAGTTGGTCAGCGTGATGGTTAATTATCTAAAGGAAGATGACCGCGCCAAGCGTTTAGCGTCTTTTTGAGTATAATCTTGAGAGCTTTTTTTAGTATCGATTAGAGATTTCATTAAGCTCACAGACAGAACCGCTAATGGACAGGTGGATGTGATCCAAACGCAGGGTATTAAACATCATATTACTGAAGCTCATTTCATCCTAAGAGTATTTGTGTGTGTGTATATGCACTGTGTGTGTGTGCACACTGTGTGTGTGTGTGCACACTGTGTGTGTGTGTGCGCACTGTGTGTGCGCACTGTGTGTGCGCACTGTGTGTGTTTTTGTGTGTGTGTGTGTACATGCATGCATGAACACACAAAGGTGACTGAGGTGGTAAACATGAATATGATGGCCCATCTGGCTTGTGTTTCACAACACCAGTCTCTAAAGGCTAGTTCACACTGCCCTGTCACACAGTGATGAATACCAACAAACACCAATGTCCAATGACTGTAAAATGGTTGGTGTTTTGTGGGCTAATGTCTCTAAAATTCTAGTAGTTCTATTAATTCTATCATTAACCACACGTGTGTGTTTATGTTTTGCAGGCTGTTCAGTGTGGTCTTAGAAACTGTTACCCATAAATCAGGTGAAACAACTACTTCACACATGCCAGGGAAGCCTGGAGGTCTGGACGTCAAAGCCCTCAGGGCCTTCAGGGTCCTACGACCCCTTAGACTGGTTTCAGGAGTTCCCAGTGAGTTGTGTGTGTGTGTGTATGCGTGTGTGTGTTTGTGAGAATCAAAGTTTTTGTTTTACTTTGTACTTTGTAAGTACATCAAATAAAAAAGTAAAATTGTACACACAAAATATCAGAATACATTTGCTGTTTAACTGAAGTTATTTTAAAATATAATTTCATTTAATAAAGTGTGTAATTCTTCCAAAAGCACATTGCAGTCACAGTGTTGAGGCATTGTTCTATTGTTTCAATAAATTATGGTGTGAAGTGACCATCATGCTGATAAAAACAGTCAAGGTGAACGTATTGGGAATGTTATTCCCAGAATGCATTTTATTGTTTCAACACAGTTATTTACATTTATTCATTTGGCAGACGCTTAAAAGCAACTTACAGTGAATTTAAGGTACACATATTTTTATCAGAACTTGCCTTCCCCTGGGATCAAACCCACAACCTTTACAGTGTTAACACAATGCTCTACCAGTTGAGCTAACAGGAAGGCTATATCAGAAGGCAATTATGGTGTGGATTCTACCCTCTTCAAAGTATATCATGTAGCTTGTAAGACAGTTGCTGTTGCTTTTTTCAGTTGATCTACTGTTTCAATTGTTCCTTCATTTGTAAGTTGCTTTGGATAAACGTGTCTGCTAAATGCATTGGTTTTAATAACAGTAATGATTTTTCTGCTGTGTGTGTTCAGGCCTGCAGATTGTGTTAAACTCCATAATGAAGGCAATGGTTCCCCTGTTGCACATCTCTCTGCTTGTCCTCTTTGTCATCATCATCTATGCCATCATCGGTCTGGAGCTCTTCATTGGTCGAATGCATCGCACCTGCTTTTTTATAGGCACAGGTAACTGCACAAACACAAGCATATTTTTATGCACCGCAAAGCTCTCAAACTTTACCAAACTTTTTTTCTCTTTTCCCAGATAATTATGCAGATGATGATCCGCTTCCGTGTGCATTCGCAGGTCACGGACGCCAGTGCACCGTCAATGGCTCTGAGTGCAGGGGAAAGTGGGAGGGGCCTAATGGTGGCATCACAAACTTTGATAACTTCTTTTTTGCCATGTTAACTGTGTTCCAGTGCATCACAATGGAGGGTTGGACTGATGTGCTGTACTGGGTAACTAAGCAAACTGTAGCTTTAAAGGCTTTTAAGGAAGCGGTTTTGTTGTCACTGATGACATCACTTTTGTTTGTTTGTCACTGCAGATGAATGATGCGATTGGTTTTGAGCTGCCGTGGGTTTATTTTGTCAGCCTGGTCATCTTTGGATCATTTTTTGTACTCAATCTTGTGTTGGGTGTGTTGAGCGGGTGAGTTTTTAACATGTTATTTTCATTTATAAAAAATATTATAGTAGTAAAAATAGGAGAAAAAAAAGAAGGAGAAAATAACATTTAAAAACACAAATACTAGTTTTTTAAAGATACAATAAAAGATACAAAAACATGATATATTTGAAACTTTAATATGTAGAGGAACTTTGTGTTTGTGGGACTGTGTGCGTGTGTGTGTGTATTTGTTGGCATGTCAGTTTGAGTGATTGTTTAACGGTGAGCAGTTGACTGGATATCACATGTTAATTACTTTACTCACCTAAACGGAACGGTTTGCAGATGCTGACAGCAGCACATTTGTAGAGTCTGATTTCCTGCCGACGGTTCTAATGCTCCCAAAAGAATTCCCCAAAGATTTCGCCTCCTGCCACTTACCATCCCGTTAAACAGAGTGTCAGCATCCACGGTGTGCGTTTGCCTCTGTGGTGTGTGTTTGCTTGTCTAACGGGTTGTGTATGCTTATGTGTAGAGAATTCTCTAAGGAGAGAGAGAAGGCGAAAGCTCGAGGAGATTTCCAGAAGCTCCGAGAGAAGCAGCAGATGGAGGAGGATCTGTGTGGATATATGGACTGGATCACTCAGGCTGAAGACATTGATGAGTTTGATGAGGACGGGAACAGACGTAAGACCCGGGGATGCCCCTCCCACCTCCAGCCACGCTTCCTGTTTCTGTGATTTAACCAGTTTATTGGGAAAATGTCATCAATGTCATCATAACCTTTATGTTATACACATTTATGCGAAAGTGATTTCTGGGACTCGAACCCCCAACCTTTTGCACTGCTAATGGAAAGCTTTGCCTACTGAGCTACAGGAACTCATACTGTGTCTGTGTTTTGTATGTGGTTGGTTGGTTGTTTATTTAAATACAAACACTACATTTAAATGAATATTAATTATATTACTTTTAAAATGCCCCTACACAGAGAACCAGCATCAACAGGGACTGAAATCAGTTCACACAAGTTCACACTGACTTCACATTTAATCGAGCGCAGACATGCTGTACAGGAAGTAAACATCTCATTGCAGCATTGATGTTATTTAAGATTATTTAAGTAAATAAGTAATTGTTATTTAAGTACAATTACAAGCGTCATCAGGCAGTAAAGCTGAATATTTTGTTATACATGAAATCTATTTTTCTGCTCCTTTGTTTTTCCATTTTCTCTCTCTCAATCTTTTCATCCCCTCAGGTGTGACCTTGCGCGACTTAGCTGATAAGAAGAGGGGAAAATTCGGCTGGTTCAGCCACTCAAACGAAACCCACGGTACGGCCAATCAGAATGAGTCGTGTGACCCCTTCGTTCCCCTTGCCGTTCTATTTATAGCCCCTCTCAACTTTGTCTGGTCTAATTGTATAATTTACATCTGGGGCTAGAAATCACATCCTGGTTGGACTCATATTAAGTGGTTTGACCCTATTTCAGAGAGATTGCTTTTCTTTAAAACTGTGTCAGTGTGTGGCCGACATTATTCTTTCTTCTTGTCTCACTTGTGTCTCTCTTTTTCTGTCCTTCTCTTTTTTCTTTTCTGCTTCTGTGTACCTGTTCTTCACCTGCTATAGCAAGTCTTCCAGCCAGTGAAACAGCTTCTGAAAACACTGAAAATATAGATGAAGAACATACTGATTGTTGTGCTGCTTGCTGGTAATGCATAAACACACACATATACACACACGCACATGCACAGCCACACATGTGTAATATATTACATACAGTCTTTTAATTATCTTATTTAAAAGGGCACATAGGGCACATGAATTTAAAAAGTAAATGTACATACACTTTTTTATTTATAATGAATTTTTAAATATCTTTAACACTGAAAAAACTGTCAATTTATAGTTGAAATACTGAAAAAAATACAGTGAGAATTATTCACTAAATTAGAATTACAAAGCACACAACATTTGTCATGTTGTTGTCCTGCAGAGTCACTAATGGAAGTTATTAGCAGTCATAATGGAGTGTCATCCCATAATTTCTCAGTTTTGGCTCATTATGTTGTTTCTCTTTGTCTTGCGAGTCAGTTCATTACTCCAGGCGTCTCTGGCTGTCTCTGTCTCATTGCTCCAATGGCATCTTTGTCAAGCACACTTCACAAGAGTGCCCTACCAGAGCGCTGATTTCTCTGCGCTGTGTTTGTCTGTGAGCTCATTGTTGTGTTCTTTTGTTTGTTGTCTCACTGTTCATTGACCTCAGCGCTCGCATCATGAAGATCCCCTGCTGGTGAGTTTTTGTGGGTGTAGATTTGTGGTTTAGGCTCCCCCTTCTAAACAATGAAATCATTAATCAACACATACACAACATAAAATCAAAATCTTAAATTAGGCATCAGAAACATTTTAACATTAACATTAAACATTGAGTCTTGTGCATTTTTGCTTTCCTAAATAACAAGACAAACAACAGAGCAAAAATATTAAGACAAAAACAGTGATTTAGTAAACAGTGTGTTATTATTTGTTTGTTTGGCAGTCGTGCCCTGCGTCGCTGGAATCGCTGCATTCGGAGGAACTGTCGCACCGCAGTGAAATCCGTGACGTTCTACTGGTTGGTTCTGATCCTGGTCTTCCTCAACACAGCTCTGAGTGCTTCTGAACACTACAACCAACCGGAGTGGCTCACTGATGTTCAGGGTATGTAGCCGTTGTGGTCTTTAGGAATCCAAGCATAACCTTATTGACATACAGTAACATATGTACTGCCCAAAGCATCGGCCACACTTATTTATAGACCTCTGATAGCTGATGTTTTCTCACTGTCCTGAATTAAAGAGGCATGATGTCACCATTGACCTACATGTTGATGACCAAAATGATCAAAATGTTTGGGTTGTGAGCATCTATTTTTGCTCTCTCTCTCTCTCTCTCTCTCTCTCTCACACAGACATTGCCAATAAGGTTCTTCTCTCACTGTTCACAGTGGAGATGTTACTGAAGATGTACAGTTTGGGGTTGCAGGCGTATTTCGTGGCGTTTTTCAATCGTTTTGACTGTTTCGTGGTGTGTGGTGGGATTCTGGAGACAGTTCTGGTGGAGATGGAGATCATGCCGCCTTTGGGCATCTCAGTGTTGCGTTGTGTTCGGCTGCTCCGGATCTTCAAAGTCACACGGTACTCGGGCCTCATGATAGTTCGCTTATATCATGTACGTTTTGCAAATTTGTTTGACAATAAGGTTTTCAATGTGTTCCGTTCTCCTCAGAACAGGCTGGAGTTTTTTACGATTTGTGTAGACCGTTGTTATTTTTTGGCCCATTTTCTGAGTTTTTTTTCTCTGGTGACTTTATGTGTCATGAATTGTTCCGCACTGTTGATTCTCGCCCCACGTTTCCTCCTCAGCCATTGGACGGCTTTGTCCAATCTGGTGGCGTCACTGCTGAATTCAATGAAGTCCATTGCATCGCTTTTGCTGTTGCTCTTCCTCTTCCTCATCATCTTCGCTCTGCTAGGCATGCAGCTTTTCGGGGGGAAGTTTAATTTTGATGAGACACAGACCAAGAGAAGCACCTTTGATACTTTTCCTCAGGCTCTGCTCACCTGCTTTCAGGTAACATGTTTAGCTGATCCCATCAAGAACAATGAAAACATCATATTTTGCAGTTTATTGACATATTAATAATCATAATTACATTAAAAAAATGAAAAACAGTAGGAAAACTTTTAATAGTACAGTACAATAATTTACTAATGACATTTTTCAGTTTGATTATGATTAAACTTAGATGCATACAGAGAATGATTAATAACATCATAACATCACCCTACTATTGAAAAGAGTGTCTGTACAGTACAGTACATACTGTTTACAAATGACTGCATTATGAAATCATTTTTCAACCCCACTGTTAAAACATTCCTAATATGAAGTTTGTATACAGTAAACTTAGTACTGTAAGAAAATAAAAGACAGTTTTTTAAGGTGTGAGGGGTTTTCTCTGCAGATCTTAACAGGTGAAGATTGGAATGTGGTGATGTATGATGGAATCATGGCGTACGGCGGCCCCGTTTTCCCTGGAATGATTGTCTGTCTTTACTTTGTGATTCTGTTCATCTGTGGCAACTGTATCCTTTTCATCTGAACCACTTTCATGGATAATAATTTACATGCTGGAAATAATGTTTATGTTTGTTTCTATATGTTTTTTATACTATTTGCTCATTTTTATCAATAATGGGAAACACTGTTGCAGCAATAATCTTTATTTTTCACCAGGCAGCTTATAGCTTGCATTTGTCACACATTACATGTATGTGAAATGTCATGCCATCTAGCATAAAATTATTGGTATCATCATAACTCTGTACAGAACTTTTAACATCAGCTAGGCTGCACTTCTTAGTCACATGAACCTTACTGTCTGCACAAGTATTGACACTTTATTCATATCTTCTTGCACTCATTACTTATTTTTGGTAGGCTTATGTCTGTATTTACATGAAATGTAGTTTTAAAATATTTCTATATATTTCTATATATTTTCTATATATTTAAAATATTTATATTATAATATATCTCCAGATGGACCTTCATCTTTAATGTGCGGTTCTCCATCTTCAGCAGCAGGTGCCTCACATATGTTACATCCTGTGAATAAAGGAGAAACAAGCATTTCTTTAAACATTGACACCATTTCTGTTAAAAGCCAAGATAACACAATTTGGCATATTAGTTGGTGCAAGTACTTTACACATTTAAAAACGTAAAACTGACGAGGATTGATGACGTCGTAGACTGTAACCATTCCTCTCCGTCACTGATCAGCACATAAACATGCGACATTAAACCTTGATATACTAAGTTAACTTACGCATTTAAGCCATTTCTCTTACCATGGCAATAGCAGCAGTACTGCTCTCCTCGTCTTTGTAACAGTGTATCTTCGCATATGTTCAAAATGAGCTTGAACTCGGCGCTGTTGAAACAATCAGCGCTACTTCTGACGTAAGATGTGCGACGTGATCGCGTTTTCGACAATCGCTGTTCTGGGCTTCTTGTGCATCCCGTGGGCGTGGTCAACGCGAGGTAGCGATAACCAATGAGACGCGGCTATAAACGTGTTGAACGGCTTCAGCCATGTTGAAGTTAACGCAAGTTTAAACCAAGTTTATTCAGAAAAACGCCGCTCTCGTTTAATACAAGGTTTCGTTGTTCAGACTTTATTGGTTCTTGACTTCTGCTCTCTCAGATATACTGCTAAACGTATTCTTGGCCATCGCCGTCGACAACTTAGCAGGGGCCGATGGAGACGACAAAAAGAACGAGTGTGTTTATGTTTTATCTCAAAACATTTATGTGTCTAACAATAATATATATAAATATAACAACATTTTAGATTTGGATATTCTAAAACTCACTTTTTGATAAACGCAGTTGAAAAATGTTACCAGCCCCAAGTAGCTCTTATTGGTAGCAAGATGGTTTTAAGACCCTGTTAACACTTAGCTAAGATTTTTAGGTTATGAGAGTGTTTGAAAAAAATACCAAAAATAGCCATATTTATACTTGTGGGAACTGTTAGCTAAGCACTTCTTTATTGCACATGTGGAACATTAAACAAATATTGTGACGTGATCTGTTGATCCTGACAGAGAAAAAAAGGAAGAGGGAGGACAAGGTGAAGGAGAGACTGAAGAGGTGAAGGTATGAAGATAAACTCTTCTGCTGTTGTAGTCATTGAGAAACATGTTTATGGTTTGAGGTTACACAAGAGTAACTGATTTTCACTTGAACTGTCTTTTTAAAATTACAAATTTCAACAGGTGGATGTGGATGAGTTTGAGGAAGAGGAGGAACCTGAGGAGGGAGATGATGAAGGTAAACTATATACACCAGCACTGTTGAGTACTGTTCATCCTGCAGAGTTAAATCCAAACCTAAAGTAATGCTTGGTGCTAGACTGTGATCTCAGAGGCTCCTCAGTTCTGTTCTCAGTTCCCTGTCTCTCTCTTTCTGTCTCCCTCTATCTCTATTTCTCTGCTCTGGAAGAAGGGAGAACTCAGCTGAATGTTGCTGACTTTGCTCCTCCTAAAGAGAAGATTCTGCCAATCCCAGAGGGCAGTGCGTTCTTCTGCCTCAGCAAGACCAACCCGTGAGTATGCGCTTAAACCACACACACACACACACTCTTATGTGTAGCCACACACACATGTGTAGCTGGAGTTTGCCTGTTCTTTCTTTCTTTCTCTTCCAAGTAATTGTATGTATGTGTGTGTCTGTCTGTAGGTGGGTGGTGTGTGTGTTTTGTGTATGAGTGAGTATATAAATATATAAACCCACAGCTCTATGGTGATCATTGTGTTGTGTGTGTCTCACTGCAGGATAAGAGTGGGCTGTCATACCCTGATCCATCATCACATCTTCACTAATCTGATCCTCGTCTTCATCATTCTCAGCAGCATCTCTCTGGCTGCAGAGGATCCTATCAGAGCTCACTCCTTCAGGAACAATGTGAGTCTACTGCTCTCTCTCTCACTCTCTGTCTTTCTCTCTCTTTCATAAACACACACACACATACACAGAAACATAAACAGTTATTTACTGCAGCTGTCCTGATTGGCATGTTGGATGAGCTTTTTAGTGCCAGCTGGGAAAAGCCATCCCTCAATCAGTCTGACCCTCAAACACACACAGTCTCTGCCCATCTCTCTTTCTGACACACACACACACACACACACACACACACACACA
The DNA here is from genome assembly GCA_036877545.1 of Yasuhikotakia modesta. Lineage (NCBI taxonomy): Eukaryota > Metazoa > Chordata > Actinopteri > Cypriniformes > Botiidae > Yasuhikotakia > Yasuhikotakia modesta. The sequence goes on along the minus strand of JBAJNP010011912.1, from coordinate 1,513 downwards.
CACACGTATAGCTTAACCCGATTTATTCAACTACAGTAGGGTGGCCTGTAACAATGATTTCCGTTTAACCCTCTCTCTTTCTCTCACTCTCTCTGCAGGTGCTGGGTTATGCTGATTATGCATTTACTTCTATATTCACAGTGGAGATTCTGCTGAAGGTACCGCCCCCTTTTCATCAATCAGCCTCTTTATCTTGACTGTAAATTTCAGGGATGGACATGTAAGAAATTTTTGGCCCCTGACTTTATATTGCTCTGAACCCTTTATCTTACATTGTGGACCCTGTGGGAACCTCAATACATATAACTAGAGATACACTGATATGCATGTAAATACATATTTAAACAAGCATACAATAAATATTAGCATACAATCAATTTTATTGATGCACTTGAAGGACATTGTATTGCATATAAAGTAAATATGGTTTCTGATGGTGTGCGGTTCAGCTTTGAATCTGGCTGCAACAGATGCGATGGCGCAGCAGCGCTTGCATGCATCTCTTTCTCGTTGCAGATGACAGTGCATGGTGCATTCCTGCACCAGGGTTCCTTTTGTAGGAACTGGTTTAATCTGCTTGATCTTTTGGTGGTCAGTGTGTCTCTGGTCTCCTTCTTTTTACAGTAAGTACAGAAAACTCACATTCATTTAAACGCGCTGTTTGTGGTGTGTGTGAACGGGTGAGCGTTATCTGATTCAGTGTGTGTATCGCCCTCTGGTGGATAAATGAAGGTGGTGCGGCCTTCTGTTCGAATTTCTGTTAAAACCATCACACTGTTGGGAGAAGTTCAAAGATACAAAGATCAGTTTGTGAAGATCTATTAAAGATCAAAAGTACAGAGTGAAACCTGGAGTGATAAATGAATGATCTTAAATCTCTCTCTCTCTCTCTCTTTCAGTTCGAGTGCTATCTCTGTAGTAAAGATTTTAAGAGTACTCAGGGTTCTCAGACCTCTCCGAGCGATCAACAGAGCCAAAGGACTTAAGGTACAACTTAAAAATTGAAGCAGGCCTTTTACTTACTATTATATATCATATACATCAAAAAATTCTTAATCAATAAAAGATGTTTTTTTTAAATTGTGACTAAATGATGACAGAATTTTATATTAATCTTGACATCATGTAACTGATATTTTAAACATGCACAATAGCCTGTGTCTGTGTTTAAATGCAGTTTGAACAGATGTGTGTGTGTGTTTGTATGTGTGTGTGTGTGTGTAGCATGTGGTTCAGTGTGTGTTTGTGGCTATAAGGACCATCGGGAACATCATGATTGTCACGACACTCCTGCAGTTCATGTTCGCTTGCATCGGCGTTCAGCTTTTTAAGGTATTCAGCAAACACACATTTTATAGATTAGCTATAAATTCGCACATTTTATCACATTATGTCTTTACAGGGGAAATTTTATCGATGCACAGATGAAGCCAAAAACACTCCAGAACAATGCAAGTGAGTCATTTTTCCCTGTCTGTCAATACTGCTTAATGCTGTTCTCATATTAGCTAAC
>JBAJNP010011911.1:0-14089 GCA_036877545.1 Yasuhikotakia modesta | reverse complement strand
TGACAAGATGGACGCCGCTACAGAGGTCACGCTTGACAAGATGGCTGCCAAGCCCAAGTCAGCACCCATCATGGCCGCCCATCCTGAGTCAGCACCCATCATGGCCGCCAAGCCAAGTCCTGCTGCTCCACTGCTCGGTCGAGCCACAGCCTTAGCCTAGCAAATAGGAAGTTGCAAAGTGTTGGTTTGCCTCTTGTTTTGACTCTGCCTGATTGACCATGCCTAAATAAAAGCCTGCACATGAATCCGACCGTCTCCGCCTCTGTTGTGGCCCCAGTCGTGACAACATGTTACCTCTGGGAGCAATTATTAAGAGACATGGAGTTAATTTTCATTGTTATGCTGATGAAACTTGGCTATATAGCTGTAACACCACTGATTAGACTGTGTTGTTGGTTTGTCCCATGTTTGTCCTTATATGGAGTTTCTGTCCTTGTTTAGTTTGATTTGTCTAACCTGTGGGTAAATTAGTTTGTTTTTATAAGCTGTTTTCTGTTGCTTCCTGGTTGTTGGTTATTGTATTGTAATGTCGTGTTCCCATGTCTGCCTGTTCTTGCTGGTTTTGTTAGAGTATTTTGGATTAAATGGTTTATGCTTTGGATTCCCCTGTTTTACACTTGTTTTTTTAAGCATGATAGTTACAATATCTTGTCGACCAAACAAGATGGATAACAAAATGTACAGTTTATATTAAAACTTGGATGACTAGCAACTTTTTACTACTCACTGCAGACAAAACCTAAATCTTCCAAACAACCTACAGCAGAACAACCTAGATTTCTGTTTTAGCCGTAATGGATGCTCTATAAAGCCTACTACATCAGCTAAGAATCTGGGTATTGATTTCAATTTTTGTCAATTCTTGTTTCCTCTCAGTATAATCCTAAATGTATAACCTAAACCTAAAACAAGAGAGAAATCTACTGAAATTATGCTCTTTGTGTCAAATACAAAAATAATTTAATGCATTCATTAAAGACTTGATTTAATGAATGCATGACATTAAGACTTGATTATTGCAATCTGCAGTAATACAATCCCTGCAGGTTTAATTAAAAAACTTCAGCTAGTCCAAATTGCAGCAGTCAGTTCTTACAAGAACAAACAGGTATGACCTCATTAACTATTCAATAATCTTAAAATTCTCCTAATCACCTACAAGGCAGAGCCTTGGTTTGGTTACCCTTAAAATCTGAGCTAGCTCCTCTCTTATTAAAGTCATTATCATTCATGTGTGAAAATTCTGTGTGTAAATTCTGTGTGTAAATTCATAAATTCTATATGTGTGTGTGTGTGTATGGAGCAGTATTTTCAGATCTTTAGCTAAACAATGCATGTGTCATGATTGTACTGTTAAATTCTTTAAATATTGGGTTGTTGTTTGTTGTCTACTTCATGTGTGTCCTAGAGTCTGACACCCAAGGTAACATGTCTTTTCAATATATTTTACAACTATATGCCTGCTTTATACAAATCCATTTGACCTGGTTTGATGTTAATTTAAAGTTGCCAATTAATCAGTGATGTTGTATTTTGTAGGTGGTATGTTGAAGTGGGTAGGATGCAAGCATAATGGCAACCCCTCAGAGTTCTAGACAGAGCAGCTACTCCTCAATCTCTGGAAAGATGTAAGTGGATTGGTCCCCATCAATTATTATTTTTTAATTCACCATTTTACAATGTTACATTGTTACAAAGCAGCTTTGCATATAATAACAAGACAAACAGAAGACAGAACGAGATTAAATACATACCCACTTCAGTGGCTCATACCTATTTAAGAGGTTTAGATAATGTATACAGACTATTAAAATTGTATGTGGTTTTTCAGAGACTATGGCATATTTAGTCAAACCCCTCACAGGTGGCAGCCATCTTGGTGATCACCGCCGCTATAAAATCCATGCTACTTCTCATGCTCTTTACGAAGTCTTGTTTTGCCTCATCTGAGTAAACATTTCTGAGCGTTTATTTGTGGACTGCTATTCTGTGTATTACCTTGGACTGCCCCTGTTTTGTGAGCGTTTGCTACCTGTCTTTTTGACTCTTGCTTTTTTTACTTGGATTACATTTTGATTGCTTTCCTCAACCTGTTTGCCTGCCATTGTTTATTTCTCTGGATTCCCTGCATTGCTCTGTTTACTGGTGTTTGACCCCTGCCTGTTTGTTCACTCTGTTAATAAGATATTCCTTTATTTGTCCCGCAGTAGGGAAATTGCATAATAAATCGCTGCATATGGATCCTACATCTCCAAAGTTTTCGTTACAAATATTAAGCGTGATATCCCAGTCATCCCAGTTTACATGGAGATTGCCCTTGCAGGAACAAAGAAAGATGCATGCAGGAACAAAACACCAGGTTCAGCTGGTAGAAAAAGCTGCAATTTGTAAATAAAAAATTAAAGTTTTATAAAGCAGCTTTACACATAATACTGGGATATAAAAAGAAACAACAGAAAAGTTTTTACATATAATTTCAAATAATAAATGCAAGATGTGTACTAATAAACAATTTATGGATGATATGTTTATAGTTGATTTATAAATAAAGAGTTGACTGGAGCTAAAACACATTTGGACCATTTGAATAACTGCATGTGCATTAGAAATACCTGTCATTATTTGCAAAAAGCTTACACCTCTCTCAGTGGTGAGGGGTATAGTATTCAGACTGCCAACTAAACAGTATTTACTTCTGGGACTATGCAACATGTTGACAGTTAACATGATCAGTATTATATTAGGTAGGATGTGCCATTCCAGCTTACATGGAGATGACACATAGAGAAATAACATTTTATGGAACAAGAATATAAGGAATTATATAATAATAAGGAATTATATAATAATAAGGAATTTGCCTAACCCTAGCGCCAGATAATAGATAGACAATAATCTATCATAACAAACCAGTCCTAAGACTATGAAACACAACCTGTTTGACAGTAAACATCTTGAACTTGTGACATGAGTGAAATGACTGGTGGTTCTGATTTATAACACTGTGCGGCAACCACCTGTACAAACTCTTCTCGGAATAAATATTGACTTACGTTGCTTCATCCATTCGTGCACGAGCCACACACTCCTGCCAAGGTCATCCCTCCTAATAAGGTCCATGTTAATCACTTAATGAATATTACAGCCTTTTAAAGTAAACCTTGATCACCAATCAGGAAACTGAAAAATGTGGCAACAAACACTCTCACGACGCATAGCTCATAGCCAAATCTTTCAGCAATGCCAAATATGCCATGTTGTCAATAAAATACACAGGAACATGGGGAACTGTAGGCCTATTTATTTATTGTCCCAATAGGTTAATTAATTTTACCGCTTTACCATCTATGCCACTAGCAACGTTGGTTGGTGGAGTTCGTGTAAATAGTCTCTGCCAACAAGGAAGGCTATTTGCACTTACACACCATAATTTTAATTCTGATAAACCAGTAGTGGAGATTGGATATTTATTTCATCAGGGTAATTAAGTGGAGCTGGTGTTTTGGTTATATATTGTACATGGATTGTACACTTCATAGAGACTTATTTGTTGGATGTTGTCATAAATGAGGTGGAGGCGAGCGGATCCATTTGCAGGTTTATTTAAATGTAGTCAAGCAGGCAAGGGTCAACAATGGCGAATAGGCATAACCAGGGCAAAACCAAAATGTAAACAGAGAGTCAGACAAGGGTCGTGGCAGGCAGCATACAATCACAAAACCAATGAACAGGCAGAGTCGCAAGGGCAGGCAGAAAACACTTAGAGAAGGTAGACAGTCCTTCACACAATACACACACAATTCAAACCACAGTGAAAAATGCTCAGGGTAGTTGCCTTTGCAACTTCCTGTTTGCTGGACCTCTGTTTTATGGACACCAAACAGGAAGTTACTGTAAAGGAAGCAGAGGGAGCGATCTCAGGCAGTTCCTGGGTAAGGGCTCTCTCTGCTGGCCTGGTGTGACAGATGTAAATATCAATTTTATAATTCACGGATACACTCAGTTGTAGTTCTTAATACTCCGGTTCCGTTGACGACCAGTAGAGGGAGCCACAGGGACCGAATTTGTGACAGTTACCTTTCTATGAACCATCTCCATGTCAGCTGGAACAGCATATCCTGCTTAATATGACACCTGCCATCTATCAAATGTCATGTGTTCTCAGAAGTACATACTGTTTTCGAATAACAGTCTCATAGAACACTGAGAGGGATACAAGCATTTGCACATAATAACATGCCTTTTACCTTTTCATTTATAGACCAACTATACACCTAGTTTTCCTTATTAGTTTTATTAATTTACATCTCATAATGAACCATAAAATTGATCAATTAGCAATAATGTCTAATAATATTCTTTCAGTGTTTTCTATATTTTTGTTTTTCCTATATGCATAGCTGCACTGATGCAATAATTTAAATATCACTATATAAATAAAGTTAAGTTGAATACTTGAGAGATAAACTAAGGATTTTGAATGGGTTACAGGCCTTTGCAGGTAACCCTGCAAAAAGTTTATTTATAATAAGAGCCACCAGCAGTTTGAGACATTCATATTTTGACCTAAACATGCAGGTCTGTCAAAATTATGACAGAATTTAGAGCAAATTATTCCTTTAGTATTATTTTCTTTAGTCTTTAAACATGTAAATGAAAATTATTATCTGTGTTGATGCAGCAGGACACATGCCATACAGGTGGACTCTGTCCAGCGTTGGATGGAGGATTTACGACATATGACAGAGGTGGAGTGCATGTGCGTTTTACAGTCCAAACCAATTGGTGTGGATGAAGACAATGCAGGTGATCTTATCGTGTCCGGAGCGTGTGTTGTCAGCGAGCATGTCACCCGTGATAATCTGCAGATGTTGCTGAAAAGGGCCCTGGTGGTTAGCACTGAGCTGGGGAAGATGTTTCCACGTTTGGAAAGGGGACGATGGCAAAGAGTCCACAGCACGGCGGTCAGGGTCAACTGCCATGTGCGCTCCCTGATTCTAGAGTACAGCATGGCACGTAATGCCTCATCAGAGATGCAGAAGGTACCGCATTTATTCTTACCTAAACTAAGATACTAAAAATTTACATTTTATTTGTCACATACATTTGTCACTATGGAGTAGATTGACCACAGCACATACTGTCTTGCCATGAGAGCACATTATCAGCAATAATTCATAACTCATTAATCCATACTCTATATGCCATAATAACAAATTAAAAACTGTAACAGTGTTATAGCAAATTAACTTGCAAATTAACTAGCTCAGCCAAATTAAACACTCAAAACAGAGAGGGAGGACATTTTTAAGATCCCAATCTTCACTCTGACCAAGCTCCTGATATCCTGTGTGGAGACAATAAAAACATTAAAGGGCTTAACTGTGTAGTGGTTGATCCAAGCAATGTAATAAATTACTTTGGATTAAAGCGTGTACTAAATGTATAAATGTAAATGGTAATAAAATATCTCAGGTTATGTATGTAACCCATGTTCCCTGAAGGGAAAGAGACGCTGCGTCAAAACACTTGCCTTTAGCATTTATAGACTCTATTCCTTTTCAGATGATGCATTTGGCCAACGTTCTCTCCTTACCTAATAACATAGATGAGTTGCTTCTTTTAAAGTCGGACATGGACTGAACCCAAAACAGATAATGGATTACATCTATCTGGTCTCGGTTTACATTGCGCTGATCATCAAAAAGATCTATCAGGAAAGACGTTAACAATGTTAACAAAGGTTGGTGTAGTGATGTTACAGTTTTCCGCCACGCCAGAGCAGAAACCTACAGCAATGGTGACAAGTGTCTGTACAAAAAGCCCAGAAACACACTCACCAAGGCAATCAGAGTAGCCAAAATAGCTACTCTGAAAAGTTGAAAAGAGGGTTTTCAGACAATGAGGCTAAAGCACTTTGAAGGGGCTGTCAAGACAAAAGACGAAGCAAACATTCACACATCAACAAATGGAGCTGTGCGAAGTCCTGTGATTCTTTGAAAGCTTCAATATCATTCCAGTCTCCAAGAAAGCCTCCATCACTGGTTTAAATGACTCACCATGATCAATCACCATGAAGGCCTTTGAGTGTCTGGTGCTAACCCACCTAAAAATGATCACAGGACACCTGCTTGACCCCCTGCAGTTTGCCTACAGGGCAAACAGGTCAGTTGATGATGCAGTTAACATGGGGATGCCTTTTATTCTACATCTTGACCAACCAGGGACCTATGCTCTAACTATCATCTAACTATGCTCTAACTATAATTATCATCTTTGAAATTCTCAATGCCAAACTCTATTTCCTGCAATTTGTTAGTGGATTTCCAGATTCCTGACGGGTCCAAAACAGCATGTGTGGCAGGGAGATGTCACATCTGGAATAGGGACAACTAATGTGTGGTGGTGTATCCATTTCCTTGTATAGTACTGCTGTATTTGTATATATGTATATGTGTGTACTGTATGAATATTATGCTTTATGCCCTGTGGTTTCCGTTGTGCAGTATGTCTACTTGAATGTAGAGTGTTAACATCTGCCAAGTCAAATTCCTTGTGTATGTAAGTATATAAACCTGATTGTGATATGCCAAAGGCATGTTATGTCACAATCAGGAAGCTATAAAAGCATGTGCACTGCGCAAGCCAGTAGCTTTGAAAAAGGAATGAAGCAAGTGCAGGCAGGGGTACTGGAATTATGGCCAGAGATGCAATGTAACCTGACATACATAACCTGAGACGTTGCCTTTCAGGAACTTGAGCTGCGTCAAAATGTTGGGGAAACAAGATGCCGACAACCTGCCCCTGTGTGAAATTTCACAATTAGGGTGTGAGAATAGATGAGCCAGGATTAGCCTGAATATCAAGGACATAATGCCTCACAAAAGTCAAAGGAGTAGACCATACCACATCGTCGCAGATGTTCTTAATTGGGACATCTGTATAAAAGAACTTAGAGACTGCCATATCCTGGGTAGAGTGAGCCTTATATACCAGAGGACATGTAAAAGATGCAAATGGCATCAGTAATTCAGTGCCTAAGTGTTTGCTCTGTGGCAAAGTGGCAACTTTTTTCTGCTTTTGCTCACACTGGACACACACAATTAAGTTGTCCCTGGTCATGCTCCTGAAAAAAAAGGAGGACAAAAGGCCTGTAGAATGACTGGCCATAACATGTTAAAGGATACCTTAAAAACATAACCCTGACTTGGGTATAAAAAAAGCTCGAAGGAAACAAGTAACCCAAGGGTGTCTACCCACTGAGTAGCCACCTTGTGAAGTGTGGTAAGCAGATATAGCCGCCACAAGGACCTTCAGAATGGAGTGGGTTAACTCTTACATCTCTCACTTAAACCATCTAACAGAGCTACAAGAACCAAGTTCAAGTTGGCCAGAGTGCTGCTACTAAGAGCACAGGTCCCGTGTCTGAGCATATTTTCTCCAGAACTCCTGGGAGCAGAGCGATCAGGGAAAAGCGTAAAGACAAAGCCTTGGTCATGTGTGTGTCATGGCATCCAGTCCCAGAGGAGCTGGATGAACCAGTGAGAACCAAAGGGGACATTGCGTAGTCTCTTGAGAGGAAAAAAGGTCCACTTATGTTAGCCCAAATATTCTCCAAATCTGCCTAACCTCTTGGTGGGTGAAGCATCCATGTTACTGCCCTGAGGGTTGAATCTACTTGAGTGGGAGACCTATGTGTCTGCATCATTATCAAATCCCATACTGCACCCACGTAAGCTGTTCTCAGCACTAAAGAAAGCACACTTTCTTTTATATAATTTAAAAGGACATCTCAATGTTGAACAACCACCTGCTCTGAATGAGCTAAAATCAACCAATCATTGACATAATTAGGTATACGGATGCCCTGGTATCACAGAGCCAGAGCTGCATCCACAACTTTTGTGAAAGTATGCCAAAGGGAAGAAACTGATATTGGTTAGCTTTGCCCGAAAGTGAACCTCTGAAACTTCCTGTTCTGAGGAAGAATGGGGATGTGAAAGTATGCATATTTCAGATCTATCAACAAACCAGTCCTTAGACCTGATTTAAGAAGCAACCTAATTCACAAAAAGCATCTTGAACTTGAAGTTTCATGACAGAATGGTTCAGAAGCACAGATCCAAAATGGGATGAGAATTTTTGTTCCACAACTAGAGCCTTGTAGAACCCACTATCATGGTGAGAACCTTGACAAAGTAGGCAGACAGCGATATAATTGAACCTTGTAACCTAGTTTTATAGTGCTCAGGACCTATTAAGGCATGTGTGGCAAATCAACATTTAATTTAGCCACAGCACCAGCAACCTCCAGCAGCTCTTTATAACAGGGAGACACAGAGTGAATCTAAAATTACAATATGAAAATTCACGTGTATTTTTAAAATGATTATACAGTCTCTGAATATTCTTAACTCTAAAACATTTCTACAATTCTAGGTTCTTGTGTGTAAGATAGGGACTCACCTATCTCAATTCCCTCCGATTGATCCAACTGTGAACCCCACGAATGCAGCCCTCTTCAAAGAGGATGCAGTTTTCCTCTTCAAAGAGAGATCATTGCTTGTACTTCGACATTGTCTTTAATAAACTCTGCAAATGGATTCTTACAGTGGTTCCGCCTAGTTCCAGAATACTTTGCCATCTATAAATCCAGCAGAGGGTGATTTGCTACTAACCATGTGCGCTTACCAAGGTGAACTTATTAAGAAGTACCAGTCATGTTACAGACTGCAGTTGAGAACCTCACGCTCACAGTTCATTCACAAACTGCATCCGCATCACCTACGGTAAGAATAGCGTTACCAGACAGGATTTCTGGCTCTGCAGACACGGTGAAGAATTTTTGAGGCAAGTGGACATTTACTTTCAGTGTCATGATGCGATGTTTTGTTATGATGACAAGAAATGTATGCTCATCATGTCTCTGTTGTCTGGCAAAGCTAGTGAGTGGGTGGCCGCGCTGTGGGACACAGACCCTGGCCGTTGTTCTGATTATCATTTCTTTGTCAAACAATTCAGAGAAGTGTTTGAATATCCTGTGGGGGGCAAGGATATATTGACACAACTACTACAATTAACTCATGGTAAAAGACCTGTATCTGAACATGGCATAACTTTCCACACTCTAGTAGCACAGAGAGGCTGGAACGATACTGCTCCCAGCGCAGTATTTAGGATAAGTTTGTCCACTGAGCTTCAAGCCGAATTAGCATGCAAAGGGGAATCACTATGTCTGAAATTAATTAATTGTTCTGGCAATTAATATTGAACACCTGACGTGTAATGGTTTTTCAAGTTCCTGCCCCCAAGTAAAACCCATGAGTATCATAGTATCACTTATGCTATCACTTACTATGGGGAACCAGGCCATCTCAGTTCTTCATGCCACTAAAAATGTTCAAGCACCAAGACCCGGGTAAGTGAAGTACCTACCTCTCATAATTCGTCAGCTGAATAATACTACATTTGAGACACAGGCGTTCAAAGATTCTGGTGCAGCTCTGAACATTATCAGTCAAGATCTCATTGACTGGTTCCATTTTCCCACAGTACCATGTCTCCCTGTCATCAAGGTCAGTGCCATCAATGATGCACCCATCGGATCTGGTATCAACTACCACACCTGCATCTTAACTGTGAGGATAGGCATGTTCCACAAAGAAACTATTTTATTCCATGTGTTGTAGGCTTCAAAGTACCCTCTCGTTCTTGGTTACCCATGGCTAACTCAACATAATCCCACCATTTCCCAGCAGCAAGGTGAACTGTTACAATGGTCTTTTTACTGTTTTTCTCACTGACTTAATTTTGTACCCAGCAAACTCAGTCGGAACCCAGACCGCTAGGATCCATGTCTGTGATCCATGACAACATACTGCAGCAGGCTTCTTCTTTGTTGAGAAAAATGATGGAGGCCTCAGGCCTTGTATTGACTATCGAGGTTTGAACAATCTAACTGTCAAGTTCCGTTATCCTCTGCCTCTTGTTCCCTCTGCTTTAGAACAGCTTAGGGAGGTACATATCTACTCCAAGTTGGATCTGAGGAGAGCTTATTTCTCACCTAGTTGGCCAGTATAAATATCTGGTTATGCCTTTTGGTCTGGCCAATGCTCTTGCAGTTTTTCAGTTATTTATTAATGAAATTTTTTGTGTAGTGGCCTACATGAATGATATTTTTGTTTACTCAAAGAGAAGTTTACTTACTCGAAGAAGAACACGTCAGGCATGTGAAAGAGGTACTGTCTCGACAGCACAAGAATCAGCTCTTTGTCAAAGGTGAAAAATGCGAATTTCATGTGAAACAAACCACTTTTCTGGGTTAAGTCATCATGGGGTTAAAATGGATTCAAGTAAATTCAAGGCAGTTACTGACTAGCCTCAACCATTCTCAGTTAAGGAATTATAGAGATGGGGTTCCTGGGGTTTGCTAATTTTTACAGACGATTCATATGAAATTACAGGTTGATTGCAGCACCATTGATGTCTTTGCTCAAGAGAAAACTCAAGCAAATTACCTGGAATTCACAGGGAGACCAAGCATTTTGTGACCTGAAGGGGAGCTTCACCACCAGCATCCAGACCCTAATTGTCCTTTTGTGGTGGAGGTCAACGCCTCTCACTGTGGTATAGGTGCTGTACTGTCCCAACATCACAGAGAGCCAGGTAAACTATTCCCTTGCATATTCTTTTCCCACAAACTAATAGCTGCTGAACGGAATTATGATGTAGGCAATATAGAACTTCTGTCAATGAAGGCGACAGAAGAATGGAGAAGAGTGGAGACACTGGCTGGAAGGTGCCATCCACTCGTTTTAGGTAATCACAGATCACTAAAACTTAGAGTACATTAAAGGGGCAAAGTGACTCAACCCTTGTCAAGCTAGATGGTTATTGTTCTTCACAAGATTTTATTTTACTGTTACTTACCGTTCCGGAAGCAAGAACAGTAAAGCGGATGCCCTATCCTGTCGACACAATCCTTCCATGGAAATTACTCCTTCTGATGCCATCCTTCCTTGGTCCTTCCCTGTATCATGTTTTGGATATTTTGATACCTTGTGGATTACTCCTTGACTTTTTCCATGCTCCAAAAGCCAAATGCGCACGTTCTGTGCGCCGGTTTTCTTTAATTATTCAGAATTTTATAAGCTCTAAAGCATCGCATTCCTAAAGGGGCAGAACCCAGCACAGTGTGGGCGTGAATTTAGTACAACTTGAGAGTTGAAAGTCAACTTTAATAGTCATTTAAATACCTTTACTCAATTATCTGAACTACGAAACTTTGGGAGATTATTTTTGAATGTATGTTCTGAAATCAGGTAAAGAAAGGAAAACAGATTTTTTTCCATTGTTTATCCACATTATCAGCCCATATCTTAAAATGGAACGTTGTGACTTTGACGCATTTCGCCAGATTGGGTCACATATATCTTCCTATCCTACTTCTGCTGTTCATATCAGATTGCCAATGAGTCTTCTCACTTTCTAGAAAACCGAATATGGAGGTGGGAGAGATGAATGTTATGTTCATTAGGTCAAGTTAAATTCAAAGTCCCAACCCTACCATACTTACATTAAAGGAACAGAGCCATATCTAGAGGTATTACAAACATGAGCTTTGATTTTACAACACCTTAAAACCCTTTTCACTCCACAAAACTCTTTGTTGAGTGTTTAATAATCTATCTGTTCATCTTGTTCTCAGTATGAAAAAAGGCTGTCGGAGAAGTGTATGGAGCTTAACATCATTACTGAAAGGTAAAGAACTCAACCAACATTCTCAATATGTTTTCCTAAACATCTCAAACACCTCATCTTGAATACTTAATCTTTAACATGTCAAATATCTCAGCTCTAATGTCTAATCTCCTCAAACATCTAATGTCAAAAATCTCATTAAACCTCAAAATCTTAAACATCACACAGAATTTCTTTGCATTTCAGTGTCACTTGCCATCATACATTATTTTACACATCATAAACATCTTGACTACATTTAGTAATCAGTTCAAATAAGAAAAAAATCATAAAATTTGATTATTTTTACAAATCTGTTTAATTACTATTCAAATCACATTTCTGAAAATAAGATGCTACAGAAAACAAAACAATGCCACAGGACACAAAAATCAGATCTGAATAGTTGCGATACACCGTGTGGACAATCATTAAGATCATATTCCAATCAGATATGCACAAAAGTTTGACTGAGAGAGTGAATGTAGTCTTAGAATCTTATGCCATCTTAGATCATCACTCTATCCCAACCTATCCTATGCCATCAGATATTATGACACACCACCTCACACACGTTTTCTTATACATTTGTATAGGTCCTGTACTGAGAAACAGATCAAGTGTTAACTGATGTCTAATTTACCCTTTAGATGTCTTCATACAGAGGATGAATACTTCCTCAAATCCATGAAGGAGGCCATTCATGAAATTTTGACTGACTTCAGTGATTCTTTTAGCCATATGATTGATATGGCACTGGCCAATGAAATACAGGTACAACCATAATTCCCCAATTTTTGAAAGACATAATTAAAATGGCACTGAGAGTGAGAAAGTGCTGAAACATGGACTACTTACTAACCACTAACCCTTTTATTACTAAATTTCTTTCGTAAAGCCTATTGACAACTTTCTGTTACTCAGTATGGCTGCTGCTTGTTAATGTCAGGAGACACTACATGGGTTTTGGAGAAGAAATGTAAATTGTAACTTATTCTGTGATCCTGACAAGGAACATTGTTCATTTGATGCTGTCATGAATGTCCTGTACATGCTCTATTATGCTTTAATGGAGAAATGTCCTCCAAAGAAAGTTAAAGTTAAAATTGTTTTGGGGTCTCTCCATCCTTTATTATGCCCATTAACTTTGCCTTACCAGCTCCTCAAGGGTGCAAGGGAGTTGGATCACCAGGTAGCATATTATGACTTTAGACCTACATGCATAGAACAGCTTACCAGCCATCTTTAGGGGCATGTCAAGCTGTCCTTTTAATTATTAGTTAATTATTTAATGTAGATTGCTAAAACATATTCATTGTAAATCACTATGCAATTTGTTAAATTGGACTCTTTCTAATCTAGACTGTTCAATTGGTTCTAAATCAGACATACGGGAGATAAAGAATACCTGATGGTGAAACTGCCCTCATACACTGGTCTAAACTAATGCTTTAATTTTTTTTCACAGATTCTGATCAGACAGATCGAGGAGTCTGATAATGTTCTTGCCATCAACACTGCCATCACTAATCTGCTGTCTTTAACAAAGGACGGACCACAGCTTTGCAGCATCATTGCTAAAGTAAGAAAGCACAAACACAGAGAATGGAATGTTCTAGAACTGCAGTAGTAAAGGCTTCCTTTAGGCACTGGAAGGCAGTGGTTTTTAGGGCAGTCCAGGACACAAGTTTGGGGTACACATGTGGCTCTGGTTTGGGGCAAAGTATGAATCTAGCAGCAGTCCTTTGACCTAGTACCATTGAAGTTCCGTTGAAAACTTCAGAGATTGCTTGGTAGTCAGCAGGAATTTTTGTAGGGAGGTGCGTGTTTGAACTCTCAGTGATGGTACAAGTGCTGGAGAACCAAGTCTGTAAAGAGCTAATCTGATGCTCTGAGTGGCAGGAAACGTTGTGTAAATGCTGTTGGATTTGAGTAGCGTGTTCGGATAGGTCTAATTCTTCTGATATTGTAGAGAGTGAATCTACAGGACCAGGTGATGTTGACAACGTGATCCGAGAAGGTCAGCTGATCAACAATAACTACTCCAAGATTTCTGGCTGTTCTGGAAGGAGTAATGGTTGATGAACCTAGTTTGATGGAGAGGTTGTGTTAAGTCTTTGAGTCAGCCGGGATCACAAGCAGCTCAGTTTTCACGAGGTTAAGTTGAAGGTGATGGTCCTTAATCCATAGAGAGATGTCATCTAGGCATGCTGAGATGCGTGCAGAAACCGTTGGATCATCTGGTCGAAATGACAGGCGGAGCTGTGTGTCATCTGCATAGCAGTGGTAGGAAATGCCATGTTTCCAAATGAATAAACCTAGGGAAGTTGTGTATATGAAAAAAAGCAGC